>VWZY01005015.1:299835-310566 GCA_013399075.1 Chloroceryle aenea | reverse complement strand
CCAGGTGGGATCTCACCAGAGTGCAGTTGAGGAGCAGAATCACCTCCCTCAACCCTCTGGCCATGCTTCTTTTGATGCATCCCAGGANCATGCTTCTTTTGATGCATCCCAGAATACAATTGGCCTTCTGGGCTGTGAGTACACATTACCAGCTCATGTCCAGTTTTTCATCTACCAATACCCCCAAGTCATTCTCTTTAGGGCTGCTCTTATCTTCTTCATCCCTCAGCCTGTATTGATACTGGGGCTTGCCCCAGCCCAGGTACAGTCATACATATATTTTTTAAGAAATTGATACAAGAACAAATAGTTGTATGACCTCTATTGTCAGCATTTTTATAAGCTACTCTATTTATTGGCAGCAGTTCAGGTTTTTGGAGGTATGGGTCAAAGAAAGCAAGCTAATGAATTCCCAAAGCATATATATAAAAAGTACCATTATATTGCTTACCTTCTTGTCTCTAAAATGTGCCAGACTCCAGCAGACACAAATGGAAACAAGTTTTAATCAAGCAGGCCCAATATTATTATAACAGCAGTGAACTCCATATGCAATAGACATCAGTTCTGGTGGGAAAATTCCACCACAGCATGCAGCTTATAATACAGAAAGCTGTGCCCTTCAGTTAGGGTGACTTCACTGGGCTACATTTAACCAGAAAAGAAGTATTTCAGAGTAGTTGAACAATGCTCCATACAGGCAATTCTGGGGAGTTTCTCCAATAGTTAAACTCTTCAAACCTACAGAAGAACAGTGACCAGTCGGGCTTTAAGCTGCTGAAAGTTTTGTTCCCCCTACCTTCAGTCTATCTCCCTGTGGAGCACCTTTGTCCCTGCATTGTAGTCTGCTTTCTGACTAGGATGCCTACATATGCCTTAAAGATGGCTTAGGGAGACTTTAGGTCTTTGCTTGAGCCTCCTGCAGAAGCCACCAGCATTCCATAGTAGCCTGGAGAACTGTCCTTCAAATTGTACAAGATTTTCCAGCACCTTCTACATTATTTCTGTTTCTCTCAATTATACTTAGGAAAACACTACACTGAGTATTTATTGGAAGCATTTTCCTTCATTTCTGGATGCTTCCACTTCTCACAACTGTTGAAGAAAACAAAGGCTCAAAAATGTATTTGTAAAACAAAAGTGTGTAGAAAGAGAGTAGCCTTAATAAATAACACAGCAGGAATCTACCACCCAAGAAACCCAGGGAATGGACATGTTTTGCCTACTTACCAGGACATTGGTGAACAACTGTGTCAGTGACACACACAGGAGCAGATTTTGCTTGTTTTAGCACAAAGGAAACCTCACCCTCACCACCTAGTGTGGCTAGGGCTGGGCTCCCTGCTGTTGGTCATTAGGCACTGACATTCACAAATACCAAATTCCTTCTTCCCCTTCCTCTGAGCCGTAGTGAAGTCCTCAGCTTGAATTGCAAACCACAGATCCTGCTGCTTCCAGTAAATACTGAATATTTAAACAGAGGCTGAAAATAAAAAGTATATGGTAAAGAAATTACATTTCTCACAAATGACTTGAGAATTATAAACAAAACTGTAGGAGAAACAGCTGCTTGTATCTCCAAGGTGTTGGTCCAAGCAAAAATCCTGTTTGATACTGAGCACAGTCATAAATACCTTTGCTACATACACGTAATTCTGTGAACGCAGAAAATGCTTTCTACTCTTTATATCCATTCCTGTAAAGCAATGGAGATGTGCAGCATGTCTGGGAGCCTAATGAAGGATTGAGGAGAGCTGATAGCTGTGGGCTCAACCCAAGGTTATTAACCCTAGCCAAGCATTAATCCACAGGAAGTACCCTCCTCTGATGTTCTTATTGCTGATAACAAGCTGAAAATGAAATAAGCCATGTACAGTAGGTGAAAGGATTTATTTTTCCATGAATGCTGTATTTCCTTTCTATGCTGTTTCAAGAAAATTAATGCCTTTACTGTACCTTAGCCAATCAGGCTGCATATCTAACGTCTGCTTCTTTAATAATAGAACATATCCCTCTCTCTCCATTAGAGATTATTTTTATAAGCCATATAAATCATATCCAGAATCCTGCTTAATATGAATTGCTTAGAATTTAAAACATCAGGCTTTTTTCTGAATGCAAATCATTGCACAGCTACAGAAACATGCTGGGACTTTGTGTGAGAAGTCTAGTGCTGTCGAATAAAAGATGAGGAATGACTTGAGTCAGAAAATTGAAAATAATCAGTGTAATAAGGAAAAAATATGTTTCTGAAGGCCATCTTATAGATGTTCAGCACCATGAACTTACTTGCCAAATCCAATATTAAACTGATCTATTTCTTCATTTCAAACACTGTTGATAGAAAAGCCAGTTCCCTTTCATTAGATGCCATCTATGTTAAGAGGCTGATTTGGCCATCCCTGTAGAGTCATTTGGGCAGTTTTCTTCATATTGCTTATTCCTAATATAAACCCCAAGGACAGGTTAAATGTCTGATAAACTTTTGTTTGATCTCAATATTTTAAAAGAATGAAATTATGGCATAGCCAAATAAGCTTTACTTATAAGCCTCTGTCTTTCCATAAATTAGTACTTAAGTACTGTGCTGAATTCTGGTAATCATATTTCATAAAGGATTGAGACAGGTAGCAGAAATTATTACAGGCTTCAAAAATATTCTCATACAAAAGATTAGAATTGTTTACCTCAAGGAGTCTAGTGAAAAAGGATATAATGCTGGGTATAACTCCTAACCCTCTGGGTTCCAGTGGACATATTAGCACATCGCTATTTAATGCTTTTCATAGCATATCAAAGCACTTTCAGAGGAGATCCAGATCATTACCCCAGCTTTACATGGGATAACATATACAAGATAAGGTACATGTAGCATCACCCAAAAAATCAGTTGCAGAGATGGAATTTGAATCAGGTTTGTTGACATCCAGAAGAGCATGATAACCACTCAGCCATCCTTCCTTGGGATAAAAACAAAGAAAAGGAGGGCATAGTTTGACCAGGGGGTCTTCTGTCTGTAAGAAAATAACATTAGATGGATCTGAAACATGTCAGATTCAAAGTGAACTGGAAGATTTACTTGTACTTAGCCTGCAAAACTTAACTCCAGTTAGGTGGTGATGATGCCAAGGATGCAGTGGAATTCAAAAATAGGCACGTGGAAAATATCTGTATCCATTGTAGTAAATGTTGCAACCATTAGGATTCTTTTAAGGGACCTGCGCTTTCACATGTCAGCACTTAGGTCAGTTCAGAGCAGATTTAGGCAGATATTTTTTCCAGTGGACAAAGCAGCCCTTAACTACCACTTCAAGGCAGTTTGGTCAGAATGGGTGATTATTGTCAAGGTCAGAACAGCACAATGAGACCCGCAGTGATGTAGTGTGGCAGTGCTTACTTCTGAACAAGGTGAAAGGTTAAAAGTCACAGCATATGATGAGCTATATGATGCAACAGATTTTAGGCATTCTGAACAGGGTAAGGTAATGCCTGATCTAACCTAATAATATTTTATAAATACAAGCAAGTGTAAATGAAACACAGAGAACTTACAGAGACGCACATTTTGTTTTGTCAGCACATCTTTGGGTTTGCTGAAGTGCTTAATCAGAGCTATAAAAATATTTTACTAGGCAGCCAGTAACTATACATTCCTATTGCAGTTGCACGATGTAGTAAAAAAGTGAGGTGAGTTGTTCTCTACTGCAACAGCAAAACAATTAAGTGAAGTGCAAAGATATTTGTTGCTCTTGTTCTTTGATGGGAGGTCACAGCCATTCCTTTGATGCCATCAGGGAGCTCTACCAGCTTGGTATCAACGTAGGCCTGGAAATCTTCTCAAGATACCTGTGTTTGTTGTTGGCCTTGGTGAGCAGAGGGTAGATTTTAAAACCTAACACCCCATAAACCTGCCCTCTGCTTCAAACTCACCAGTCTCCTATTTCAGAGAGGAATATGGGAAACAACTGCATGTGTCTTTCTGAATATCTTAACTAATGCTTCTTCCCCATCTGAGCATGTGGCCTTTGTATTTCAGAGCTCTGCTGGATGACGTGCTCATCTCATGGACACGTACAGGTCCCAGGATTGCTCTACTCTTTACCAAAAGAAACCATCTTTGCCTTAGAATATCAGTTCTCTGTACTTTTTCTCTGCTATTTCTCAAAATCCTTCTAGGTATAAGGATGGGTTTTAATAATTTCTTTTTATATATATATAATTTCAGAGAAAGAATGATTTCTATACTCTTTCTTCCAATGTGTCCTTCGAAGTTAAAAGCATGCCATATAAAGTGCAACCAGCAAAGCTCCCCAAGGGAAGCATAGCAGTAAGTAACTGAAAAGGATATCTTTGTGTGAATCACATGTATTGGGTCATTCTGATCACAGCTGTGAATGTTTTTATAGATGAAAATATTGAAATAAGTCTTTCCTGTGTTTCTAGTGTAAATTCCTGAAATAATACCTAAAGGAAATACTTTTATTGCTTTCTGAGGAAGTTACTGATATATGATATATGATTTTAAATAATGTCTTGCTGCTTTAATGTTCGGCCTGCTTTATTGCAATCAGCATGGAATTTTCACCCAGAAGAAAACAGGAAAACTGTGAAACCAAGTGTCTAATACCTTGTTTTCAGTAAAATATCTGGAAGAAATTTTTGTGCAAAATCCAAAATCTTGTTTCTGTCAGATGTAAAGGTCTCACTCTTCTCTCAGTGAGCATTTCTCTCACACAAGCTGATGGATTATCTATGGCAACTCCTCTCTTACCTGTATTAAGCTTCTTGGATATCTGGATTTTCAGAAAGGTCTGCATGACTCTCTAGGGTTTCCACCTCACAGCACATCAGGTGCAAAATATGAAAATACCTGCTAATCCCTACAGATGTGATAGCTGCACACTAAATTACTTGCCTTATTTGCAGAGCAAGATTTGTCTGGCCCTGGATTATTACATGAAAAATTAATCTTGGAGGCATAAATTTGATTTGTTTGCTGATGCCAAAACATTGAGGTGGGGAAGCAATTTAAATGAATTTGTTTCTCATGATGTCTAATACCATGGTTAAAATTCCTGTATTTTGTCATTACTGTTAGAAATAAGTAAAATACGGGTACAAACCTTTATTATAGTATAAAAGCAACCTGAAATTTGAAGGCTTATTGTTCTCATCTTTATAAATATTTAACATTTACACTCCTTCTTCTAAAAAGTAAACTCAGTACAAAGCTTCCAAGTTTTCCATTGTGCAAATACATTGTATCAGTGTATCAAGATGTAGTAGTAGGGAATGAATTATTTTCCTATGTGGAAAATCAATGTAATAATACACTTTACAGCTTACTTTGAATATATGTCAGAGAATACAGGCTATAAAGTTTTGTTTTGAACAAGCACAGATTGAATGGTTGATTGATACTTCCTCTGGGAAGTCACAAGGTGAGATCTTGGTCCTATAGTCAGTGACTCCAACCTCTAACATCAGGAGAACCATGATTTCACCCGAGAGATTTGATGCTTAATGCAGTATTCATCCAGAAAGTTTCAAAGGCTCCAAGCTGACAGATACACTCAGGCTCTTTTTGTTTTCATGCAGCATGTGTTCCATACCAGAAACACATGTTGCACAGAACTCTGCTGATAGTGGTGCCTTCATCTGGACTGAAGTGCTTTACCCCAGGTGATAGCCTGCTGTTCTCAAAAAGTGTCAGATGATCTACCAAATGATCAGATAAGCATTTTATTCTCTTAGTCCAGCCAGTATAATGCTTGTTATTTGCTGCAGATGATTTACAGCAAAATGCCTGTAATGGCAACTGTAAAATGTTGAAAAATGATAGCACTTTTATGTTGTTTCATATCTGGACATGGCAGTGGATGCTTGCCAGCTCTACAGCTCGATGTGTTATATGCTCAAACTCTTTTGATGTTCCACTTGTAAGAAGAAATATTCGCTTGAAGTTGAGCAATGCTTAATATTTCTGCTCCTTCTGAAAAGGATCACTGGTTGTGTTTCAAAAGTTTTCAAAGATTTATTTGGAAGTTTACGGTTTTCTTTCAGACAATGCAAGGGTGGAAGTAGAATACAGATCTTAATATTTTTAAATTAATTGTCAAAAGTATATATCTAATCATCAGCTAACACTTTACAGAAGATAATATTTTCTAAAAGAACAGAGCATATGTCATTCATTTAACTCAAACAGTGCTGGGTTCCAATTATGTAGGCTGATATGCATTTAATTTTAAAGGCATGAATAATCCCATATACATCAGTAACCAACACAGTCATTTAGTCCTCTCTGCAGCACTGAGGTCTTTACATTCCATCATCATGGAAAACAGGTCTGTATCTTGAGCAGAGGGTCATGATACATAGGTGTGTGAAAGGTTATGTAAATGTAAGTAATACATTGGAGTGAAAATGGCATCAAACAGCAAATAAGTTGGGAATTTAGTGGATCTTAAACCAAAAATTCACTGATATCAGTAAAAGTATTTATACTTAAGATAAAATTGTCATTTTTTCTTAGTGGTATTATTAGGGTAAATAATATTTTCCTGCTTGATGAATTTCATGTGCAAGGTGAGAGTATTTTTTATTAGAAAAGATGCAGTTAGAGTAAGTAATTTGTTCTACTGTAATTTATCATTCCTGAGCCAGGTTTGGAGTTTAATAAAATATGATTGCTTTTCTTAAACATTTGGTAGGATCTTCAGAGGGGATCTCTGTACTCTAAACTGTTTGACCAGTGTCCAGTGAGTAAAATTGTTTTCAGACTAAGGCTTATAACTTTTTTTACCAATTACAAGGTGATAGTACTTTCATTTTGAATGTGCTTATATTCCTTATGAAATAAGTTTGCACAAACATTTGTAAAATGTTAACATAAATGTCAATATTAATTATGACTCCAAGCTCAAGGGAGCTTTTATATTCTATTTTGAGCAATTTTTTGGAGCATACAAGAACATCATGCTGCAGAGGTTGGATGGGAATATGTAGGAGTACCAAAGAGTTCCTGTTTCTCAGACTCTGTAACCAAAATGAATAAACTTTAGAGGAAGGTCATCATGGACAGTAAAAGTGGTATCATTAGAATAACAATCAATTTAGCTACTGTTTCCTAAAGAAGTAAATTAAATTATGGAGACATTATTTTTATTTTTTAAAGTGTATCTTTTAAAGCACAAGAGGAAAAAAAAAAAAAGCTTTGTAAAAATCCCACTAGCAGGCTCTGAATTCTGATCACAGATGCTGTATATTTGCACCAGTAAAACCTAATTCCCATCTATCCACAGGGGACTGCCAGTGAACTGGCAGCCTACCACATATGCTCCTCTGCATTGTGCTTCCTTCCAGAGGAATCAAAGAATTATAAGGCTACACTGAGCATCACCAAAATAAGGAGCAAAATCCAAACTGTACAAAACCCCTAATATTCCTTTTATCTACTTACAATGTGCTTAACTTTGGCACATTTGAAAAAAGGAAAATAAAAGCTCACCTATAGTAAAACTTCCATGAGCAACAAGTGACTTTCATGGAACCACAATGATTCTTGAGTTAAAACTATCAGCATCTGTGCTGAGACCAGCTTGAGTTTTATTTCCTATAGCAGACAAAGCCTCTGTCTGTAAGTCTCTGGTTGGCTTCACCCTCATCTCAGTGCTTGGGCCAGGTGGTGTTCCTTGTCACCCCTTTGCATATGAACCACGTGAGACATTCAGGAGTGTGAAAGGCCAAAAGTCAGAGGGCTCCTCTTGAGGCACACAAAAGGTGTGCTTTTCACCAGCCTGACAGGGAAGCAACCACTGGTTTCAGTGTTTAGTATAAGAAAGTATTCTAGTCCTGAACAGAGAGGAAAGCCAAAGTGCATCTAAAGTACAGTGCCAACATGCAACACTTGTGGAAAAATTCCACTACTTCATATTGGCCACCTTAGACGAAAACAGATAAATCCCTCCCAAAATGTTCCCTGGCTCTGATCCTTCAGTACTAAACCTACCACATGGAGAAAAAAAGAAATCCAAGCTGAATAACACAAACTTGTCTTAAATCAAAATCATATGTAAAACTGTTGTGGACAGCATGGGGTGAAGGAGGGACAGTCTTCTGTGGAAATGGTGAAATGAGGCAGGCAAAACTGAAGGGATGCTTTGTTTCTTTCTTCCCCTCCAGTTTCTGCCTCAGTTCTGCGGGTGTTCAGGACTTGCAGTGTCAAACTGTTCACCAGGAATTGCATTAGTAGACCTGCAAGTCT
The DNA here is from genome assembly GCA_013399075.1 of Chloroceryle aenea. Taxonomy (NCBI): domain Eukaryota; kingdom Metazoa; phylum Chordata; class Aves; order Coraciiformes; family Cerylidae; genus Chloroceryle; species Chloroceryle aenea. The sequence goes on along the minus strand of VWZY01005015.1, from coordinate 302,300 downwards.
GTGTAGAAGGAGGCAGCCCGGGAGCATTATAGCCTACTGGTAACACACGCTGGCAGGAGTGACAACTACAGTATTAACCCCTGCTGATGAAATAAATCTCGAGCACTTAGCACAGCCCTTTCCTTGCTTTCAAAAATCTAAGACAACAAAGGGTTCATGGTAAAATGGTGTGGGTGTGACAAGGTTTTAGCAGGCAACTGTTTCATTAGTCATCTCCTGCTGCAAGAGCAGAGAGATGTCGCAGCTTTGCAGCTGCATTATGCTTGGTACAGGATAGACCTGATTTCTGCTGTTAGTTTTAGTCATTTCTGAGGGATGATAAACATGATGCTCTGAACTTCTGTAAGATTACAGTTTCTTGTTTATATTTCAACATTTGTCAGGCTCAATCTAAGCTACTGAAATTACACTGTAAAATGGACTCTACTGCTGTCAAGACAGAATGACAGAAGGACAAAGGGAGAAAAGATCATGAACCCATGCAGGACAAGCAAGGCTGAGCATTGCTCCACCACTCGTAATTGCTTACAGTGTGTCCTCAGAAAGATCCATCTGTCCTTACTTGGATCCATGCTGATAGGTGCTCCATAGGTATCACAAGAAGAACTAGGCTGAATTAGTGTTTTCACAGGCTAAGAGGAAAGAAAACACAACATGCAAATGCAGCAGACATCTGGGAAGTCATGCATAAAGTAAGATATGGAGTGGCTACATAGGTACTTGTAGTTGCATAGTACCGTAAGATTTATCAAAAGCCTAATGAAATCCACCATCCCCAACTGAAGTAGACTGTTCCCACTGATTTCAGTAGGATCTTAGACATGGTTTGAGGTCTGGATTGAACACACATAATTTTGCTTTGTGGACTGGAGCACATTAATGAAAAGTCTCGTTGCTGTGCTCCTGTGCAATCAGTAGGCAGCCCTTTGAGCTATTCAGGTCCTAGACAACACCAGGCAGCAGATTAGTTCACCCCTGTCTGAAAGCACTGGTGGTGCTGAAGTGATCACCTTCGACTGGATGAAAATGGACTTGGTGCCCAAGGAGACAGATGTGGTATCAATACCTCAAGCTATCAATACCTAAATGCCAGAAATGGCTACATCTTTTTTTTTTTTTTTTTTTTTTCCCCCCTTTTTTTCACAGGCAAATGGGTTTGCCCTCACTTTTTATCTTACGGTAAAGAGGAGTCAGTTGTTTTGTCAAGCTTGAGAGGACAGAAAGCGCTGCTTGGGTTTGCTTTTTGTTGTTGTTTACAAATATTTGTTAAGATGATTTTGGTAAAATGGACTGTCACTTTACTGGCCCAGCTCACAGCAACATGCTCAGACAAGTAATAGTGTTAGAACAGAAACTGTAGTGAAGCTCAAACCGTACACAGGTAAGGTACATATGCGGTACGTCGATCGTGTTAGATGCTTTTCAAATAATAATTAAAAAATTGTGACTTCTTGTGTGTAGTACGAGTTTGCCAACAGAAGAAGTGCACGGTGTGGACTGGTTTTAATCAATCTCAGTTTTTGCTGTCTTGCAGCCCACTGATTATTCATCAGCACTTGTCAAGTCTTGTGCTATATGTCATCAGGTCTTCAAGGCTTGCCTCAGGGCAAATAGAAGGGAGATGCTTTCTTCCTTGGCACCTGAACTCCTTACTTGATACAGGTTTCATGCGGCCCATCATGAATGGGTCGCTTCTGATTTCCCTGGCCAGATAAGCCTTTTACTTGCATTCATCTTAACTGGCTTTTCTCTGGGAGAAATCTGAGCAGAAAGTTCAGATGACCTTCTTCTCATTTTCTCTGCCCTTGCATTTTAATGCCAGATACAGTACCACTCAGAGACACAAGGAGAGCCATTCAAAAACATTCTGTCTTTACTGAATGTTAAGAAGCAAGCCAAAGAAGAGGCTGGGGAAGAGATTGATCACTTGATCATACCTGTTGGGACCCAGCGCGGGGGGGAGTGGGATTTAATTTTTTTTTATATATAAATCTGTTTGCCTTGAAATAATTTTTTTCTTGCTTTAATTGGCTGACATTTATTCTTTCTATATGTTACCTTTTTGAAGCCTTTTAGAGTAATAACTATTTGCATCTGCACCAGAGACGTATACTAGCTGAATGTGCTTGTTAGGTCTGTGATAGTATGGCCAACACTGCAAGCACTTAAATCTTCAGGGTAAAGGTTAATGTTAAAATACTAAACCCAGAAGGACTGGGCAGTGTTTCAGAATTTTCTGTGTAACCCTGTCATGGTGGATACTATAAAAAATACATGTAAAGTTAGATCTTGCCAAAAGGCTGAAATTTGCCATCTTCAAGGAGGAAAGTGAGAGGCACAGAAATTAATTTAATTTTGACCTGTGCTACAGAGTTGTGTCCAGTTTTCAAACTTAGGATGCTGTTCCCTGAATGAAAGTGTGCTATATTTAAGGTGCATCAACCAGAGAGTTAATAGCAAAAAAA
>VWZY01005015.1:237944-299819 GCA_013399075.1 Chloroceryle aenea | reverse complement strand
AAAAAAAAAGAGAATTTGCAATAAGTGCAGATCAAGGACTGGGCAAGAAACTTATTGAGAAAAGTAGATTTCCTAGCTGTACCTTGAGCACTGAAGAAAAGTATCATTTGAGAGTTTGTTTGCAAACCAATTGCATCTTGTCACAAAGAAAATAACTTCCATCTTTCGCATAATTACCCTGTTTGAGAGAGACTAGGACTAAATGAAAGAAGTCCAACAGAAAACTCCCAAGAGAAATAACTTCTCAGGCTAGCAATAAAGAGGGAAGTTTGACAAAATAAGCTAAAGCTGAAGGGACATGACTGTGGCTGAGGAGCTAAGGAAAGCTCAAACTCATTGCTGCCCACTTGAGAGCATTGGGGAGAGAGCAAACATTTAATGGGATTCACAAGGAACTTTCTAAGAAGAATCTGAGAGCATAGAATAAGTTTGGTACAAGGCATGGAAGGGAGAGTCAGGAAAGATTACTTATGTAGATCACCCCAGAAGAAGAAATAAAGACTATTATTACTTTATGTCAAGATGAGGATCTAAAGCAAGGTATCAAGTCAATTGAAACCTTTGATAACTCATGTTATACACACCTGCTGCTTTCTAGAGCCTCAGACATTCAGAGAAAGAGTTTCATCTTATTTCTCGTTTAGGTAGTAGTCTGTACACTTGGATTCTTTTAAGTAGTGTTACATGATACTGTGCTTTATCACAAGGACAATGCACTCTGCTTGAGTTTCATTTTTGGACTGCCCAGCTGAAACTCAAGTCATAGTAAAATATGTATACTGATGTGTCAGCAGAAATTAAAATAATAAAATTGCTGGTATCTGTTGTGGCTTGAATTACCAGTTTGGGCTGAAGTCAACCATTGTTTCAGAGTAATTCAGCATGAGTCAGTGTTCTGGTTTGAGTGAGAACAGAACTAATTCTGTTCAGTGATTTTACTTTTCAGTTCAGTACTTCTAAATAACTGCACTGTCTGAAGTTACACTGGCCTAGGCTGTACCAGCACACATGTGAGTAGAACTTCACTCCTGGAATCTTCTTGAAGCATCTGCACAAAGGGGTTTTTTTGATACTTAATTGAAAATTATTCATATGTCTGAAAAAACTTTTTTAGATGCGAAAATCCCATTTCTAGTTATTATCATGAAGAAAGGGAACGTGATAAAGTGAATGATAAGTAAAGGGAACAGCAAATGAAGTCAACATGGGAGAACTGCAAGCAATGTGTATTTCTAATCTGCAAAATGCTATTGAAGTGAATGCTTGCAATCTTTGTATTCTACTTTTAGATTTACTTGCTTAATATTTGTTCATCTAATGTATTTTTTTTTCATTTTAGATCAGAACATCTGTCATTTGGTCCACTCCAAATGTCTCCTTTGTAATCCCTTTATGGGTTATAATTCTAGCAATACTTCTTGGACTACTGGTACTAGCCATGTTGACCCTCGCTTTATGGAAGGTATGTTCCATTACTACTGTTGCTCTTACCTTAACCCCCCCCCAGAAGATACTAACATAAGAAAAGAGGCTGGAAATCTGTAATCTTCAACAGTTTAGAGCAAAAGCAACAATACACATGTGTCTTTTTTGTTTTGGCATCTGTGACATGCTAGTGTCAGTGACCTTTACGCAGGGAACTTGTTTTCAAAATCCTCCTTTATTATTAAAGTCTGGTTATAAATGGGCATACAGAGTTTGGCTCTGTTTCCCAAGACCTATGATCCTCTTTTTCAGGATGTTTAGGTTCAAAAAGAAGTGGCTTTAACTTTGTTTTCTCTGAATACTGAAGGAATTTCCAGTTTTTGTCTGCATGTAACAACATTCTCAGCTTTGAGAATTAATTTTTAGAATATTTCCTCTTATATTAGGATGTCATATCTTCTGGTTTTAGTTTTCTGGTTCTGTGCTGGCTGTTGCACTCTCTTGACAAATTTTAAGACAAGTTACTGGAAACTGCTTCATTACAGGGAGCCAACAGACCTTTTGATTATCCTCTCAAATCCCATAAAAAAAAAATAAATATTAAATTAGGATCTGACTTATCTGCCTTTAGCTACCTAAAGGTTTTGGGTTAGGCATCCAGCCTATGCTAACTTCCCAGTTTCACCTAGTCAGTTATAAACAGCAAAAAGCTATGTCTAAAACATGGGACAATGAGAGGAATTACCTTTTAGTGGTATGTACTCTCCCTTGACCTCTTGTGAAGCCTATGTAACTTTCAACCTCTCAGACAAAAGGGTAACTTATAGGCTGTTAAAGGTTAGATCACAACACTGTCCTGTGCACACTTCCCAACACATATTCCACCTCTGTTGTTACTATTTGTCATTCTAAATGTCTTTTCTGAATGAGTGTCTTGCTGAACCAAAATTGGCTGGGTTCTCATTAGAGTCAGTATCAGCAGCATTGAGACCAATTTTACATCTCCTGCAAAGTCATCTTTCATATAATCTGAACTTTTAAAGCTGTACTTTGGAACTAAACACTTTCATTTTTCATAGTGAACAATTTCAAAAGAATTAAAATATTCACAGGAACTTCCATGCTTCACAAGCCTCTGTGACTATCAGTCTGCCACAGATTGTATCTGCCCTTTCAGGTAGACTGATTGAAGAATCATCTGACCCTTCCTGCATTTGTCTTACCGTGACACCTTTCCTTCTGTTCCCTGCAGTGTGGCTTCTTTGACAGAGCAAGACCTCCTCAAGAAGACATGGCTGAAAGGGAGCAACTAACAAGTAACAAGACTACTGATGCATAGAGGAAGAGAGTGACAGTTCAAGTCAGAATCCTGCCTGAGACTAGAAACACAATGAGGATTAAATGCAGGATTACTTCCACCAGTCTTCCTTTGTACCTGCAAGTGACTTGGTGTCATTATCTGATCTATGTAGCGTTCTGAGAACATGCCACATGATGGCCATCCTTGCCAAAGAAAGCAGCTTTACCACTGCCTTACAAGCATACTCACCACTAAATGGAATGTTCATCCCATATTCCAGCCCACGTTTCAGCAGATGCTTTTGAACACGTGTGGTATACTGAGATGCTTCCAGAACATGCCCAAATCTCCCAAGGAGAGAATTCCTGCATTACTGTGTTGTCTAGAAGATGAACCAGGACAAAACTTCTAAACACTTCCGTGTCATGCGGAATACCTTTCACACCTCCCTAAGGATAAGAACTTTCATGAAATGATGGCTCAGGGAGACAAGCAATATATCAGTACTGTGAAAGTACTTCTGAAAAACAAAGGTAGTCTATAAAGAACTTTATAGATGGGGCTCAATTATTTATTTTTCCACCTTTTCAGTATAAGTATCTGGTATAATCATCAATTTAGATTTTGAGAGAAGAAAGTAAAAAATAGAAATCATGTACTTAGCTTGCATGTAAATAAAAAAGTAAACCCATCACAGACACAAAACCCCCATCTTTCTTGGCTACAGGGTGTTTTGCAAAGAAGGCTTGGGGGTTTAGGCCTAGGGTAAATTTTCTTTGCTATTGCCCTGTTACTTTGTTGAAGTATCTCTTAAAATGGAATGTCTATCTTCTGTTTAATTTGTGTCATAGACCCTAAAACTGTTCACCTGAAGAAATCTTTGCTTTTTTTCTTTTAATTTTACAGTGTACAAGCTGGAAGGATATTTAGTGTTAGTTTCAGTAAAGTTTAGGGCTGAATATCATTATTTCTTAAGCAAAGTCTCACAGGGAACATGTGCAGGATTCATATTTATGTAGAAAAACAGGATGCCAGCCAGCCAAGCATGAACAAAAAGAAGGAAAGATATTTTGAGGTAAAGAGTAAAAAAATACATTTGTTGTTGTTTTTTTGTTTGGTGGGTTTTTTTCTGGGTTGAAATTCTGAAGAAGAGAGAATTCATTCTGTCTTTTCCATCAGCAAATGGTCATTATCTCAGCAGGAACTCTAAGCTCAGATCTGTGCAAATTTGTCACTGAATGCTTGAATCTTCCAGTGCTGTACATGAGCATGAAATTAGCTATGCTGTGTAAACTACAGGAGGGATTGTTCATTTTCTGAAACACACACCACACTTCCCTTCTCCTGCACCCCTTTTTCTTTCCAATCCATCTCAGCTTTTTAATCAGCAAATGGTCTCATCCGTTCTGCCACTTCTTGGCTCCTTTTAGATAAATGCCCTTCTAAGACTCTGGGACAGAACTAGATATGAGACACTGTCACTTCTGTCAGTCTGACAGGAGATTTTACAGTTTTACCATTTCTTACAGGCAGGCTGACCTGTGAAATCCCAGCAGGAGCTAGGAAACCTGTGTTCCATCTTCATATCTAAGGCAAATATGCCAGAAGACCTTTATGGAGTTTTTAGCTTATCAGATGAAGTGTGCACATGAGACTTCAAGAGAGAAGAAGACACATGCCTCAGAAACAGGTGCTTCACCTCTTTTTTTATGAGGATGAGGAGGCCTGACCACTTTCCAGTCCACCAGAAAACTATTAACAGACCCCTTCCCCCAAACGGGTTTGAGCTGACCTCTTGTACATTACAGAGATCGGCTGATAAATGCCACCACAGAGCATACTTGCACCACTTTGTATCCCATACATTCCAGACAAAATTATCCCATGAAAAAGCGAGCTTCTAGCTTATGTAAATACTGACTTTTCTGTATGTAGCAGCTTCTGAAATAATATCAGCTAGCTCATTACAGTCACATCCTCTTCACAACTCCTGTTCTGATGAAATAGCACCATAAGGAGATATTGAACACAGGACTTCTGTATGTGCAATACTTTATGTTACTTATATACCTGAAGCATGTTTACACTGGCATTTGTGGTTGTTTTTTAAACTTTTGAATATACTGGTCAATGATTACAATAAAAAAAAAAAGAATAGGGGAAAAAAAAAGGAAACATACACAGCTCTGTTTGGTATTTGTTGCAATGTGTTTTCAATCCTGCATTGCTCTGAGGATGGGACTAAGTGACCTAGTAAGTTCTTTGAGTTGTAACATCTACAGTTGACTTTTGAGCAATTACTCTCCATTTTAATGATGGGCAAAACATGTTCAGATACTAAATTTAAACCAAAAAGAACCTCAGTGACTGCTGGGCCTGGCTGGAATCCATTGGCTGCAGCTGTGTAATGTCACTGGAAACCAAATTAGAGGCACATGATCTGACAAACAGTTACTTTGAGCAATACTTTGTTTTATATTTCTACATCCTTGTAGATTAAACTTCCTCCGTGGAAATGTCTGGAGCCGTGTGCTGTCAAGGACTGTAGTCTTGGGTCCCAGTGTTTGGGGATAGCTTTGGCTGCAAATTGCAAACAGCTTTGCAAAGAAGATTTCTGGGTTTAAGTTCTTGCCAAGAGTGTTTATCCCCTGGGGAGATTGCATCCTGGATGCAGACACGAGCAGGCAGTCGACATAATCTTTCCCCCCAGTATATTAGTAATGTGCTGCATGATAACCTCTGCCACATCCCTCCGTGACTGAACTTTTGTTTCAGTGATGTCAGCCTTCTAATGAGTTACTAAATGCAGCTTTCTGTAAAAGTTATTCAGCCTCACACTTCCATATGTATGCGGTAAGCTGCTAATTTTTGAGAATACAGGAGTAGGCTGGAGAGTGGAAAACCCAGGAGGTTACTTTAGAAATCTAAGCCTTTTAAAACTGTTTATTGCTATGACCACCACAGCAGTTTAGTAAACAGAGGGACATTCATCTTTTCTTTCACTTGCTTCTTGCTGAGTTTGAGAAAAGATGTCGAGTTATTTCACCCATGCAGCAGACTTTTTAAGAGTATCAAGTGTCAAGTGACATTTCCTGGTTTATGAAAATTTCAGAATTTACATAACGGGGACTGGTACGTTTGAATACGTTGTCCCTTACAAATTTAATCTGTAAAAAGTACTTAGCAAATGCAATTTTCATTTAACCACCAGATTGTTAACAAGAATTTTTCTTGTCACCATTCTGTAAGTCATTTACATTTTTGTCTTCTCCCACTTTTTTGCTCTGAATTCTTCTATAGGTTTTCCATGTTAGACATGTCTCAAAATCGGCACTGATTTTCCCTACATTTTAGCTGTGATTTTTTCATCCAGTAAGAAGGATCTTTTGGTAGGCATGGCATACATTAACTAAAATGACTTTAGGGAACCAACAAAAACATTTAGAGATACGCAGGGGAGAGAAAGTCCCAACTGGCCATGGCCTATGGTATTCCCCTGCATTGTAGCAAACTTTTTTCAGTGACATCCCATCTGACATGCTGCCTTTAGGAATTGTTTATGATTGAGCTTTTTATTTATAATTGTTGGCAAGGATCCATATTAAAATGTAGTGTAATGGCAGTGCCTCTTAACAATAAAAAGTCTTGAATTTAGCTAATGCAGGCACCATGATGTGACCCAGCAGGAATGCTTTTAATATTGAAGGACTGTTCTTGTTTTGCCTGTATGTTGTATTTGAGGGGCACTTAACAATTCAAGACACTACCCTACTGTACACAGTGATTTTTAGAAAAGAAGAAAGGAAGTAATCGTTAACTCACTTTTCAGATGGTTTCATTTGTTTTCATCATGTTTCTCAACTGATGCACCACATTTCACTTGGTTGTGTATTGTTCTCTGTTTCAGTAATGGTTTGTAAAGCGGACTTCAGCAACTTTTACTAAAATTGGGATGCGTCAGGCAGAATTGCTTTTCCAGAAGCAAGCTCAGGATAACAGCAGCAGAGCAGAATTCAGGATGCTGTATGAAATGGTCAGTGCATCTCAGGGGCTAGATTACTTTTCAGCAGTTTACTCAAATTTATATTCAGAGTCCTATTAATGAAACATCGACCTCAGATTTCCTCCTATCTCCCAGTAAGGGGTGCCAGGATGTGCCCTCTTTTATCATCACTGTAAAGACCAAACACCAAGCAATCCTCAGAGAGAAGCTGGGGAAGGTGAATTTAATACCTGTGCAAGACAAAAGGCAACCCAGTCGAATGTATGGCAAAAGCAAAAACATTTGCCTTCTGATGCTCTCTTGATCATGAAGGTTAACATTTTCACAGCAAAAGCCATCTGCCCATCTATCACACTAGACCAGAAACTCATCTCTAAAGTTGCAAAGGGTTTCCATGAATCTCATATCCTTTCTAGAAATGTTATGTTTTGAAGCATATATAATAGCTCTTGGCTGTTCAAATAACCTTACTGATTTTTTTTTTTTTAATTTATTTTAGTCAGTTTTTAATAGCATTTAGGAAAAGTTAAGTCAGCATAGCAAAAGAAAATACATTTCAACTAACAGTGAAGTCTCACAGGAGACCAAGGCTTAGTTAGATCTGGACTTACCCTTTCCATTTTCAGGCACAGAAGAGACTTCAGAAGATACCTTAGGTATCTTCATAACACGAAGGCTGTAATGGCTTTGTTATAACAAACACTCCCACACCAACTAACATACAAACCAGAATATTTTATTTATAAAGATCCAACAGTCTATCATGCCCTCATATGGCCCATGTAAAAAAGAACAGGCAGAGCATGGGTAATGACATCCTTAAACTAGTGAGGAGAATAAAACACTCACAGTTTGACTGAGTACACCAGAAAGAACCTTCCCTGTGGAGAAGCACAAACACTGAACTTTCTTAGTGCCTAAAATTAAGAAAGATCTGTTTTTCTAGAAGAGAAGTGATTCCATGGAAGCTCTGCCCTTCCAAGCATAACAGGTACAAGCATAAACACTAGGTAGCTGGGCACAAGGGTCTTACTATTAAGCAGTCAAGGAGTCTGCAGGATACTCTGTTAGCTATAAGTGACATGGAGAGAAGGGCTAGGAGGCTCTAGAGGGGAAATAAAACCTTTAAACGCATAGATATTTCCATAGAGTAGATCAGGAACAACAAGAAGGTTGATTAGTAAAATGGATGGATTGGAAATAAACCTTAGCTACAGCAGATGAAAAGTTGTGACCCCAGAAGATAATGAGACTTATGATCTACTGCAGTGATTTTTTTTTCACAATGACCAACTAATTCATTGCTCATGAAACATTTGAGGAAGACAATTTCCCTAGTAATTAGATAACGAAAGGAAAAAATATCTCTGCAGCTGTGACAGGACTATTGAGTTATCTGTGAATCCCTCTCATTCTTAATTGAAGGGCTGTATTCACTTCATTGACTGAAGGAAAGAGGTGGCAAAGACATGAGACTTGAATTTGTTCCAGGGTCTGCTGGCAGCTTCTGGCTTCGCTGCTGTTCCCGAGTGACTGTTGCAGTATTTGCTGAGGCTGTGCGACATCTTTCTCTGGAGTAGCACAGATTGTGCTATCCAAAGGTAACAGACTTTTTTTTCAAACCAGTAAAAACTAAATGTTTTGTGGAAACTTTCTGTCTATGCCTGGCTTACCCAGGAGACCTAAGAAGTAAAGTGGGGGTTAAGTGGGATTTTTTTTTATTTGTTTCTCAAGTGTTGTTACATACATTAAGAAGCTTTTCTGTATATGTAGCTTGCTTCAGTCCTTATATACAGTTTTCAGTAGATGATCTGAAATAATTCATTGCTAACAGATGAAGGAGGCACAACTATATCAACAGTGGAATTGAAAAGTGATCCTATTTAAGTTTGACTTCTAAATAATGCTTTTCTTGGTACTTGTAAAGTTTACTATTTCTTTCATTCTGCATTTAATATCTTATGGTACTAATGAAGCACTTAAACATTACTAACAGTGATATTTGAGTTTAATGTAATGAGATGGTCACTAACAGATAGATGAGGTGGGAACACAGAGTAAGGGGAAAGGACCATGTTCTCCCCTCGATTGGGCCGTTCCCACCACGGCTGGGGCTGACTGGGAATCCTCCACACTCCAGAAGAGGGGAAAATCCTGACACTGTAACAGTGAGACCTTCAGACATAGTCCCTTTGACTCAAAGATTTCTGGAGCATCTTGCTCTGTTGGATGCTGCCTGCTTAATAGTATATGCTCCATTGGCTCCTCCAAGCTAAACTGGTTTGGATCACAGCAAATCAATGCCATCTCCTTTCCATCTGTTTCTTGTTTAAAATGCTGAGGATATCTCCTGTCTCATGAACATGTCTGCAACTTTTCAGTAATTCCCACATGACTGATGAGAATATATTCTTGCTTGATTTTAGGAGGAAGGGGTGTTTAGTCTCCACCCCACTTTTCTAATGCCCATATATACACAAAAAGTCAGTTCTATGGTATCTATTACAGATTATTTCACTAAGCAACCGGCCAAGTCTTTGTTCTGTAATTTAGTAGAACAAAGTAAGCCTGAACTTGACCCTCCAGCCATTTTGAGCAAACAACATCTGTGTGAAGCCATTAGGTTTCCAATGCACTGACAGACTGTGATGTCTTCAAGAGCAAATCTTCTTACAAAACATGTTATGGACTCTTCAGCCTCGTTGCTGCAGTTGGTATGCTGTGTCAAACATATACTGATCTTATGTGGGTTGTGTTTAGCTGGTTTTAATATCTCAGAAATGCTTTTCCTGGAGAGTAGGAATGAAGTGAAGGAAAAAAATGTGAGTTGTCTTTTCCAAGCACTCTCAGAAAGAGTTGGTGAGGTTTTAACTACCATCCCCTCAATTAACCCCTCAAAAGGAACCTCCTAAGCAGGTCTGCAGGAGAAGGGGAGGTGGTAGCAAAGTGTTTGAGAAACACTGAAGAGGCTCAGTTCCTGGAAAGATGCAGACTGACTCCAGTGCATGGCATTACCCCAGATCTGTCATGGAGAGGGACTCCCCTGGCTTCCAGAGGACAGAGAGGCTCTGCTTGGACTCACTGTTTCACTCTCTTCCTCTGTCTTCCTCTGTCCTTCTGCAGGCATGTGGCTTGCCTACCCGCCAGCCACCCTGCAGCTCCTCCCTCTGCTTCCAGCTGTAAAGCCCCCCTGGCCTCCCCACACTGCAGCAGCAGCAGGGGTATTTAGTCTCCACCCCACTTTTCTAATGCCCATATATACACAAAAAGTCAGTCCTATGGTATCTATTACATCTATGTCTCTCGCCCCAGTCCTGACTTCACCAGTTGCTCCCAGCCCTGGGATTGTGCCTCAAGTGGGCACCATAGGTCTCAGAAAGGCTGCTCTCACCCCATGGCTACCCCTCACCTCCTCCTCTGGGAGGCCTGGGCAGAGCTCAGTCAGAGAAGGTGCAGTAGCAGTGCCGTTCCCACAGGGCTGCTGAGGGATTACATGAGGAGAAGCTTGCACTGGCCATGTTGTCACAGATACCCATGTGTACATCGGGGACAGCACCTCCAAAATCACTCATATCCTGCTGTTTCACACACACATGTGCCCTCTCTATGATAAACCATCTCTCTGGTCTTTTCTTTTTGTTCCATGTAACATCTCTTGCCTTGTTTTTGTTTCTAGACTCATCCCCCATGTCCCAGAACAATGTCCCGGCCCATTCCTTGCAGACCTCCCCTCAAAACAACCTCTCCCAGTCACCTTTCCCTAGATGAGATCTGCCTGTTCCTCTTGGCTGCTAAGGCAGGCTTGATCTTCAAAGCTGCCCATGTAATATATACCCTGGAGCTTTATTAACAGCTTCACCACCACCCCAGGCCCTACAGCCTCCTCTGGGTCAGCTGCTTTTGCCAGCGTACATCAAGACCATGGGAGGGAAGGGATGGCCTTGTGTTTGGGTGCTGGGCTGAACTTGGGCAAACACTGTCTGTTCTTTGGCTTAGCCACAAACTTCATGTAATTTTGGGCAATCCTCATGTCCTCAGCAGCAGCGTGGCCACCAAAAATCAGTGCCAGATGCCTCTTGCAAATAATAAACTCTTCAGGTGGAAACCAGGTCTCTCCTATTTCTCTAAGGCTAAAAAAAAACCTTACAATGCTGTATCACAGCTGAATAATGTCAGCATCCAGGGTTCAGTTACTACAAGTTCAAGTGCCTGTATTGGAGAAGAATGCAATAGCTCCTTTTCTTTCCCCACAGACCAGTGAAAACATTTAGGTTTATTTTTTAGCTGCTTATGCCTACTTTATTAGGGTCACCAGTTATAACTGGTGAAATAAAGTAAAACTGTACTGATGAGGAAAGTAGTTGTGGGTTCTGTGATTTAAACTATTTATTCACCTCAGGCATGCTGAAAAGATCTGCTTATTCCATTACCATCAATCCAGTCACATAGAAAGCTACTGAAATGTCACACAAATAATAGTTTTCCAAGCTGTTGTATGGAACAATTCAGGTGGGAGGAACTATTAATGTTAAATACTTCTCTTTTCAAATTTAGATCCATGGACACAAAAAGGATCAGGCTTGCTCTTCTTTTGAACATAGAATTTTCCAGGAATTACATGTTGCTTTTAGAGCTTCTCAACCAATTACTCTGGAGCTTTTTGACAACAAGATAGAAATGTAGAGCCTTGCCTTGCTCTATTGCACACCAGAGTATTGTCTTTTTTGTCTCTGGAACTGAAGGGATGCACAGCCCAGAAAGGGAGTACAGATACATAAACAACTACGAGTCAGATCATTGAAGAGGATTTTGAGGAAGGAATTGTATGTCCATGAGCAACATTCAGGCTGGGTTGTTGGCTGAAATAAGTAGTGGTTTAAGGTGAAGTGATTGGAGCATTGAATCCATGGGTGCCCTCTGAAAAATCAGACCTGCTTGAAGCTGAGCAGTTAGAAACTTTTTAACACTTGAAAATCTTGGCCAAGGCACAGCCTTTTGTTAAATCTAGCAGGACCACTTCATACTGGCATCCAAAGCTGCTGTAAAGCCACCATGGGTAGAAGAGGGTGTCAGTATAGCCTGTGTGTTAACATTGTGTTTCCTTGGTTTGGGTGGCTTGGGTCATAGATGTAAAAGTGACATCTAAACCTTTTGTGAAAACTACCTTTTCTTCTCAGCTCACTGGCAGTGATGTCTACAGCTTAAAGACTGATGGGAGAGAAAATCTCTTAATATACCCTCCAATTCCTGAATTTTTGCCACCATAGATAGCAGGCACCAGCAGGCAAACAACTCAAATCCTGGTCTCTAAGTAGAAAAGCAGTGTTTTTCTGATCTACTATCTTAAAGGTTTCATTCAACTGTTAAGTGCATCCACCAGGGCCTGTGGGGGAAGTGCAGAGTTTGAGTGTTGGCATGCCTGTACTATGGGCTAAGCACAGAACAAATTTGTGGCATAGAAAGCCTGAACTTCAAATATAAAATAAGGAGCAGCAGATGGATATAATAAAACAGGAACCATACGGAAACAATGACATGATTATGAACAGCATAATAAGCAATGGTCATAGCACACAAGGGCCATAAGCAGACTTCCTATTCTGGGTTCCTAAATGAGGCATCTTAATACCTAAATAGAAGTCATCTGGCCTATCATGGCAATCCAGAGCATCTCTCCTAGTTACTCCAGTGCCCTAGACAGACAGTGGAAGTGACAGCTGTGGGCTTGCTCTCCAGCAACCCCCTTGAGCCCATCCGTCAACATTTGAGTCTGGTGCCAAGGAGGAAACATCAGGTACCTTTTTCCCTGCCTCGCTGATAGTTGAGGCACTGGGTGCTACCAGGTTGCACTGTCCTGAGGCCCTGTTTTCAGAAGAGTGCTGGTGTGCAAGGTCAGGGAGGCAGGGACACAGAGGCTATGCCCGGCAGCTCATCTCAGCCCTCCATTAGCTTCTCTGCTCTTGCAGAGAGATGGAGTGGGAGGGTCTGGGTGCAGTCAACTGATCAGACTGATCTTCTAGGTGTAGAAAATTATGATCTGTGCTCATGGGAGTGACTATTTTCCATCTTCTGTATTACAAAATGCTCAAGCAGTACAGGCTTTTACCCACACCAGGATGAACCCCTCTCAGTGAGTGCCAGAATGCCACTTGCTCTCTCATGGGTCCCAGGTGTCCAGCACCCTGTTCTGCACCAATATTGCTAATGCCGTGGGAGGGATGAAACACATGTTTCTTCCCAGATACGTCCATCACCCAGTTACGCTCTTCTGAGAAATAAATGGTTATTCAGATCCCAAGAGGTTAAGTCTAGCATTCACTTTCTCTGCTTTGTGGTTGAGAGCAGTAGCCAAGAGGATGTTACACATGCTGTCCCTTTCTCCTTTGGTCCTTTCTTGAACCTGTCAATATGTGGCAGAGTCTGAGCAGGTTCACCGGCCTCAGGCCTCCAACAGACTTTAAGTTACCCTGCACCCTATGCAAAAAACTCTGGCAAAGAAATGCTCATGCTGATGCACTTCTGAGTATGTCCAGTAAAGCTCAAGCATCTAGAGGAAGCAGGAGTAGAATCAGCACCGTTAAGGCTGGATACCTCTACAGGCTGGAAGCCCCAACTAGGATATGGTACAAATTGCTCTGTTGAGCTAAGGCTCCTAAATTTCTCTTAAATCAGCCTTAGGTTTGCTAGCAGACAGTCTAAATGTGGTCCCTTGCCAATAACAAATGAACTTGAAAAAGCCTGGAATTCCAACTATTTTGTTTGAATGCCTTGGAATATTTACAGCTTGCTGCGTTCTGGTCATCATTTAAGCATTTAACTTGTCAAATGCTCAGAAGTTCACCATTTTCACATTTCATTCCTCAACATACTGGCCAAATTTTTTCCAGTTTGATTGCTCAAAACAGGCACCTGAATTTGTATGTGGGCAACTAAATCAGTACCTTGCTCTGCCACACTCTGAGGCCCCCATCTCTGAAAAGCAGCCACTCTAGATACCTACATATGGTTTTAGGGGCCTAACTTTTGGCAGCCATATTCATGTTTGTGATACTTTCACATGTTTTTAATAAGAATCTAANTTTATGTGTTGACATAAAATATGGAATAATCCCTGCTTGTCATCTGTATGCAGACTTTTCTTTCAAATGTGAATCATCAAATCAGTAGTTGAGACTGTTCTAGGAAGAGAACTACTGTATCTCATGCATACCAAAACTGCAGGCTCCACACCAAGATGTTTTGCAGTGTCAATTCAAGTGCCCATCATGCCTCAGCAGAGGTCTTTGCTTGCTCCCATGTCCTTATCTCTATTCCTGGACTTTCTTAAAACTCAAGTTTGGTGTTGTTGAGGAGTAAACACTTTCATGTTTTCTGTTCTTATGCTATTGCCTTAGTGGTAACTATTCCTGGACAAGAGAATTAAATTTAGTGTGTCCACACCTTCTAAAGTTTCCTTTCAGGGCTCATTTTACCAAAAGAGTCAAACAGCAGCAGTCCAAGGGCAGAGGTCAGCTCTGGGCATCAGGCCAACTGTGAACTGACAGCCTCTCTTGAGGCTTCTGGGTGAAGAAATGTTACGGATACGTTGCCACCTTTGGCAACATCTAGGAGATGCCCACTGCTGATGGCAACAGAAATTACTTTGTTCAGGCATTTCATTTCAATGGGGTTTGGTTTTAAATTTACAAATAGAAAAGGCTCCTCAATTTACCTGCAACACCAGGAAGAGCTACACATCTGCCTGAAGGTCCCCTGATGGGCTGTGCTTTACTCTTGTGTTCAGAGAGAATAAATCCAGGTGTTTTCTTTCATTAGTAGGGGCACACAGCACCACAGTGCATCAGGACAGTCAATACAGTGGAGTGGTAAAACACCGAGTATTTTGAGACTGCTGCTGTGATTTCTTCATGCTGTAGTCTAATGTTCAAAAACACCCAACTCCTCTCTCTGCTCAGTTGGTTGTCTGGTGAATAGCACAGCTGTGAAAGTGCTTGAGCAGGTCCATCCACAGTTTCCCAAGGTGGAGAGCAGAGGCTGGTGATTTCAGTTGAAAGACAGCATACCTCAGCTTTTCAGCTTTTACCACGATGCTGCTACTCACCACAAGGCCAAAATAGCATATCCAGCACTGGTCCCCAGCTTTTTCTGGTGATGCCCTCACCATTGCCCTTAATCATAGTGTCAGGTAGGGCTCTCACACTGGGGAACTAAAGATGTTTTACTGTTTTGTCAGGCCTAGGCAGAGGTTATCTGCTGTGGCTCTCCAGCCATGAAGAGTGGGAAGTGTTCTTCATCACATAAAGACTGGAAGAGCATGTGCCTATGCCCAAAACTTAAACTGAAATCCAAAATGATCACTGTACTGTTACCAGGAGAGCACTTAAAAAGCATGAAAATGGAGTGCTTTCACTTTGTATACTTTCTCCCTGCTCCAGAAAGCACCTACAGAGGAGCATGAGAGCTGTGGAGCTGCCACAGACTTGTACATGCATATTTGCTGTGATCAAAAGCTCCCAGGCAGGATGTGTGCAACACCTTCAGACTTCAATCTGGCCCAGAGTTTGCAGCAGGAACTACAGAGGCCACAGAGCTCCCTGCTCAGCCATAAATGAGACAAAGATTTCCCTTCCTGTGTATGCAACAGCACACAGGTACTTCTCTCCATGCGCTGTTAGGCAAGAAGATGAATTTCACCCAGACAGAGTTATCTAATGGGATTTAGCAATTCCACGGCTTTGTGTGTGTGACTCAGCTCACTGGCTGTAGGCAGAAGTTGTATAAAGCCTTCTCCATTCTTTACATTCGGTACTTCTCAGTTTGGTTTACATCCACCAAAAACCTTTTCCATGTTTTTCTTCCTTAGAAGGAAAATAAACTTGTAAAGAGGGAGAAGTGAAGGGTTACATCTGGAGAGAGTTAAGGCTGTGGCTCAAAGGAACAACTGGAATGTCTGTAATGTGGAAGTTTCTTCCACACAGCCATTTTTCTCCTCTTCTTGGGAAGCAGAGATACATGCTGCTGCTGTTGACAAGAGCACAGCCCCGGTGCAAATTCCAGTAAGGGACTGCAACAGCATCCCTGCTGAGAGCACGGATGGTGATTTACATCTGGGCTACCCACTCAGCCTCACACACATTGTCAGGAGCATCTCAGTATCAGAAACTACCTGCCTTGGAAGCTAAGGACAAGAAGCCACAGCCATAACAGTAGCAACAAATTTTATAATTGGCTAATTTTGTTACTTTTTGGTATGTACTTTTGACAAGCCAAGTGCTTGCAGACCCCACTGAAGTCAGCCACCACCAGTGGTGTTTGGCAGAGAAAAAGAACCTTTGCAAAGATGCATAGGTGGTGACTTGGAAATCAGCAGTATTGAATCTGCCACAGCCTCTCAGCTTCATTCATCTGCTAGAGATTATGCTGGAGGGTGGGTGATATCTTCCACCTTCAGGCTCAACTCTGAATTTTGAGGAGCGTATGGGATGAAGAGAGAGAAAAGAAAATTTCTTTTCTTTGGTGTAAATAAGTGAAGGCGGGAGGGGGAGGGGCATACATACACTGGATCCAGCCTCTTGCATGTCTGAATATCTTTCTGACCACAGTTCTCAAGGCATAGGGTTCTTTTGTTTCATGAAGGTGAAGGATACGCAGTTCAAAACTACTTACATCTCAAGCTGATGTAGTTTGTCATTAAATATTTTTTAAACAAAGGCTTGATTTCTGATCCTGAAATTCAAGTGTTTATCTGTGGCTTTAGTTTTAAATCCCTCTTTAGAAATAAGAAACTTGCCCAGATACTTAGCCACTTAAAACCAAGCCTGTTTCTGAAAAGAAGGGCCAATGTTTGAAGCCCTCAGTATTTATTTAAGCAAAAGTCACAAAGTTATTTTAAATTAATGTGACATCTGTAAAACCATTATCTCTGAATTTTTTACACAGAGTTTATAAGTTTGTTACTTTATAAACAAACTAATTTTGGAATAATGAAAACCAGAGAAGAGAAAAAATCAATCTATGAGGCAATAACACCCACAGTGTTTTTATTTTTTTTCCCATTCATAATGCCTGGAGTATTTGAAATATAGAATATCCTGCACACTGTTCTTGTTCTGCTTTTCCCGCAAGCATGCCAGACTCAGGACAAGGTTCTCTGAAGAAGTGTTAAACTCTATTTGTTTTTAAAAATGCCATTCAGTGGAGAACAGAAACTACCCTTCCCCATCGTGGGTCTTCTTTTTTGTCTGAGATGTTCTAGCTTCTATTTGCAGTTGCTTTTTTTCTTTCCTTTCTAAATTGTCCAACATAGAACAAAACTATTCAGAAATGAAAGTATTCATTAAGAAAAGATTTTGCTGTTCACATCAGTGCTTAGTGTATTTTTGGAAATAATTGTGAACAGAACAGCTACCAATATTCCAAAGGAGCAACATCTGCAGTGTATCTAGCAACTGGTTTTTCAAACACTCCCATGTGTGCTTGACTTGTTCCTGCACCATCTCCAGAAACTATTTGTGATAGCTGTATGTGTCACTAGAATGGATGTGGAGGAGCAATTTTGTTTAAAAATGCTGAAAAATGCTGTGGAAATGCTAGGATAGAGACATGGAGGCCTCCTTGCTCACTCTCGAAATGAATGCACTGGTCCCAACACGACCCCACTGAAAGCACTGGCCTAACAAATCCATCATCATGAAACTAAAGACTGTACTGTGCCTCAGATTTTGCCATTCTTCATGCTTGAGAGATTATCTGCATCTCCTGAACATCCAGTTACACAGGAATTAATTACACATTATATTAAACTAATCTGCAGATACTCGGATAGGGTTCTTTGCCAGCTATTTAGCTGTCCTCACTGTTGAAAGCCCATGTCTCATCTGGAGTTCAAATTTGTTTAACCTGAGCACACAATTGCTTCATTTTCTTACACCTCTCCTTTGGGAGTGTGTTATTAATATGTTATATCTACATCACTGGTTTACATACATTAATATTATAATAATGCTTATATTTCCTATGGGCTTATTGATAAAAATATCAAATGACATGAGAGCAAAACTGGATTCCTCATACAAATAGACCTGCTTGGTGATGACACTCCATTGCCAATGTTCTTCTGCTTCCAAATTATGTTTTGACACATATTGTCTGCTTAGTTGGTAATCCACCCAGTGTGGGACGTGCTGATGATGATCACAGCTACTTTGCAACCGAAGTACCCTACAGTATCAATTGTTTTAAAGAAGTCTGCCTTCTGTCAGCACTGCATCTTTTATGAAATAAATTTATAGTATCATTTTGAAGATACAGGTAGGCAAAATATACTTCCCATCAATGCACCTTGACTGGCAAAAAAATCTGTTGGCTCCTCTGCCATATTAGGACACTAATGATCTCTTTAGCATCGCACTTAGAAGCCAGAGCCATTAGCCATGAAGAACACTGGGTTACTCAGGAAAGTACAGGACCTAACCCCAGATGGAAGTGTTTCATGGCAACCTCCTTGTGAGGAAATAATTTAACCCAAACAGGTTAGAACCTTCTCTTGACCTGCTGAGGTGACATCTAGCAAGGAAGGGATGAAGCATTAACATTTTACCCCCACTAAGAAAGTACGTTCCACTGTGTCATAACCCAATTGCCGAGCTACCCTGGGTAGTGTGGACGGTTGTACAAGGTTCAGAAAAATCCCTTGGAGTAAATTAAGATGAAACAACACCAAACAGCTGATGAATTTGTAATTTTATTGCAAACAAGAAGTGTTATATGGAGTTTGGAAAGCTTTGGTCTCTAACATCTTGAAGATAAAGAAGTCCATAAGAGTAGAAGAAAGAAAAGGGGAAAAGAAGAAGAAGAGAGTGAGATATCACCAATGTCCTGTAGAACCAGTCCAGATCTTGGGCCTGCTGATCAATATACCACTGTCCTTTTTATATACCTGGGACATGGGTGGAGTGGCCATGGCCATGTAATGAAGACATAACTGAGGAAAGGACACCATCTCACCTTCACAGAACTTACCTCTTCCTATAGTTATCTTCCTTATCTGCAAGAAGCAGGCCTCACCTTGGGCCACTGGGGAGCAGGGTCCTTGCTGCTTTTCACACCTTCCCCATTCCAGATGGGCCTTTCTTATTCTGCACCAAGCTCACAATGTTATCTCACCACCAATCCAGGTTTGAGACATTAATCTTTTAAAGAGCACTTGGGCTCCTAGACACTGCCAGCCATGGTTTTAGTCAATGCCAATGACAATTACAACCCTGTTTCCTTCTCAGGTAGAGAATAAAAGTTCCTGTGCCCAAATCAGTCATCTCTGGGCCCTGGGATTGTAGGTATCTTTTCTTTAGAAGAAATATGTTCAGATAGGAAACATGTTGTTCTGAAACCAACGCTGTCATTCTGTCATTTATGGAAGTGGTGTACTATGCTGACAGAGCAGGAAAACCATGAAAACATCTGTACCACCAAAAGTTAATTCTGGGCTTGTTAGTCAATTGTAGAAGAGAATGCTTGTTTGGAGACACTAATTTTAAAGGTAATGCACAGCTATAAAAGACTTAGGGGAAATGAAGCCCAAATTGTATCCCTTTGGCATCACAAAGTCAGAGCTGCTATCAAAACCTCCCTTCTTTCCAGATGGAGAGCTATGGTTGGTGGGAAGGAGGAGGGGGATTGTGTCTTTGTGGCTATTTCAGCTGAGGTGGGAAAGCAGCAGCTGTGAGCTCTTCAGCTCTTCTCAAAGTCCTCCACAGCTTTCTTAATGAACAAGGAAAGGGAAATTGGAAGCTGGAAGTTGATGAACATTCTAGCTTACCCCATTTCTGGTTTCCTCATGTTAGAAACACACAAAATATAGTGGGAGGTATGATGCCACTGTATGACATTTCTGTTGTAAATGTGTTAGGAGTTATAACTATGTGTGCAGATTACTGAAACTTCAAATGGGTGCAATTGTACTTAAACAGTTTGGCCTTTATTCCTAAAATGCAGAGCAGCCATGGAATTATTTGCCATGACAAAAATAAAATAAATCATGCATGCAGCATAGGTTTGAGAGGAAAAGGAGAAGGACTTTATATATAAACATGCACTAAGGATCCTGATTTGGCAAGGCTCCCCTTGTTTTTTCTTTGGGAAATGTTTCTTATCAAGATGGCTGTCTGGGATCTTTTTTGTCTTTTCTGTTCCTAACAGTTTCTCCTTAAAGAAAATGCTTTAAAATTCTAGCTATAATAACAAATTTTACTATGTACCTTTTCAGACTCAGAGGTGTCCTCAGTTCTCTGAGGCCCCAAAATAGACTGCCAGGCAGCTGGAGGGAAAACTGCTTTTTTCCTAAATTGAAGCTCTTGTTTCATCCCTTCTTTATTCCCTTGTCCACTCATCCACATTAATTCTGGACTGAGAACATAATTTAGAGCATTATTGCTTTCTCTCAGGCTAGAGTCTATTTAGTTTTTAAAGTAAAATCTTAATAAATAATTCTTTGTTTAAATCACTGTGCTGCAGAAGCTGAACTCTGGTGAGCCTTTTTCACCCAGGAGGCCTGCAAATGAACAACCTCATGGAAAGGGTCTCATCACCGGGGCATGAAGCCAGGAGAGCAGTTGAGATGTTTTCACTCGGGTCATGTTGGTAGGATGTTTTCCTTTGGTGAGGCATTGGCATAGACTGTCCAGGGAGGCGGTGGAATCACCATCCCTGGAGGTGTTCAAAAACCATGTAGATGTGGCACTTCAGGACATGGTTTAGTGGTTATGATGATGTTAGGTAGACAGTTGGACTTGATGATCTTGGAGGTCTTTTCCAACCTTAGTGAATCTCAAGTGTGACACACAAGCACAGCCGCTTGGCTGCCAGTGTATCCAAGGCAGTCCTACTGATCCCTGCTAATCCTAGTAATGCAATGATAGGCACAATTCCGTGTGCTGCTGTGCCATGGCCATGTGCAGCACAGGACACATTGCAGTAAACAAGCTGGCTTCATAGTGAACAGGGGTGCACGGGCCACCCCACATCTGAAGCCTCCCTGCACTGGCAGCTGAAACACCAGCCCAGCCCAGTGGTGCTCGTCACCACCAGCAGCACTGCGAGAGCTGCTCCTTCCCCTTCACTCCCACTAACAAATATCACACCGATATAAATGACAAATGTGTTGAGGGGAATGAGATTAGATAAGGAATAAGAAAGAGGGAGGAGGCAAAAGAGAAATGCACTCCTTTTGCTGACATGTCATCGCTGGAACATCTGCGTTATGTCTGGGTGTGCTAATGATCTCCTCTCTGAAACCGGACTGCGAGACAATTAAGGCTGATAAATCACAAGGGGGAGTTTTGATTTTAAGATCCCAGATGCTATTGTGGAAAAAAAAGGGGTAAAGAGGAAAGAATGGACTCTTTATCTCACCTTAAATCTGCTGAGTGCTGATACAAAAAAACCCATAACTTAAAAAATATAGCAGGGTGCCATAAAACACAAAAAGAGCAAGTATTTTTCCACTCTTGTCTAGATTCCAACTCATACTCAAGACATCCTTCTTGACTGTCTCATTTTTTTGTGGTAAAAAAAAAAGCAAACAAAAAAAAAGGGAGCCTAGTCTTCCTAGACTTTAGGAGTTGTGTATATATGTTCTTGACAGATGAACACTTCTATGCACACATGAGCTTGTTCATCCAATAAAAAGTAATTTAAAAAACCCTAACCATAAATTATAGGATGATTTCATTGCAGAGGTTAGAGGAAAGTCAGAATTGTTTGCTAATGTTTATTCTTTCCCTCTCTAGGACATACTCGATTAAAAACCAGTATGTATTGGGGGCTTTTCCAGTTGTATTTGTACACACTGTCGCCCACACCCTCACACAGAGGTAGGAAGCAGAGTACAGACTGTTTATAAAGTTGAAGCTGGACAAACTGTCTGCAACAGATAGTCTGATTAGCCTGAGCCTCCACCCTTTTCACAAATTCTCTGATAGCTGATCCTGGAATTTCCAAGTATTTTGATACTGAAATTTGTCCAAGCAAGGGACAGACTGGAGGAGCTGGTGTGAACTGCACCATTGCCCTGGCAGAGCTGTAGCAGGTTCACAACTTTCAAAGACTTAGAAGAACTGACTGAGAAAATTACAGACATTGAGCAGCAAGTCAATGCACCATGAAGAAGCCAGTAATATTAATGAAAGCTCATTTTTCTCAGGGCTAGTAAACATTGTCTGGAGTTTGTTAGTGCAGAACCTCCCTCTCCAAAGGGTTCTGAAAAAAACCCTTTCAAATTATCAATGTTTGTCATATAAACCAAAATAGGGTCAGACTCCTTTGGGAAACTGCCATAACAGACATGTTGGCCTTCAGGGGTCAACCGGCTCCATGAATTTCCTTCTTTAAAGGACATCTATGGTACTTGATTATCTGATGATGATGCTGCTGGTAGATCTAGGGAAAATTGCTGTGAATGGTTTCAGTAACTGCAGGTGTCATTATTATTAATAACACACAGCAGTGCTGATGTCATACATGTGTTGGTGCACATACACATCCTGGTGCTAAAATTGACCTTATACACTAGGCGCATCTCAGAAAGAGCACATGGTCCTAGAAGTGCAGGGTTTGCTTTGCGTATTTCTGCACCTCAGTGAATTTCATACAGTCTGGGAGCTTCACTTTCCGATGAGTTGTATGGACTATTGAAAGCCCTTGACCCAATCTATCTATTTGTAATAGCTGATCTCACTTTTAAAGGGAGGGAGACCATGTCCCATGACATGGAATCACCCATTGCTCTGTCTGGTGCTAATGCAGATGAGAGAAAACATTGTCTTCACTGCTGATGAACCCACATATGTGCAAAGATGCACATGAATTTTAGAGTGATGATTTCCCACTGTACTAAAGCACCTTGCCCTTTGCATTAAAATAAAAGACAAAGAAAATGAAGAAAAAGTTTTCTTAGAAAGAAATTTTATTAGAAAAAAAAAGTTTTTCATAGAACACAGATATTCTTTGAACGGAGCCAACTTGAATGGGATGTTCCAGTAGAAAAGCTTTTGACATTTGGTTCTGCTCACTCAAATTATTTGCTATCACAGTACCTCTTGGAGGCTGAAATGGCCTGACCATAATGTAGGACTGGGATAGAGGAAGATGGGTCTTTGACTCCCAAAAGATACGGGGGCCAAAAAGAGTTGGCTAAGAGATGGCCTCTGACCGTCCACCACCCCTGAAGTGGTAGAAGCATCTACAATGCTTCTTGTGTCTGAGGGCTAAGTATAAGTGAGAGGATTGCCCCGGAAAGAAGGAAAATAGAGGGTGAAGTGCAGCTTTGGAGAAGATGTTTTCCAGCACTCATGCCTGTTACAGCACCCTGCATCTGCTTGTCTTTTTTAACAGTCAGAGCATGACTGAAAATAGACAAAACCACCACACAGGCAAGCAGAAGAAAACTACATACTTAGGAAGGAAGTGACTAGTAGACAGGCTGTTAGAAAATACCTTACCACCATCCCCACAGTTGTGGTCATTTTTGTGAAGCTGGGAAAGAGATCTCAGACATGTATTATAACCTATAAATCTGTGAATGATGACCAAAGAATTATCTCTGATGCAGTGCTTCTTCCAGCTGGCATGTCCTCAGAGAGAAGCCTGCCAGTGAGGACTGGGCATAAGGGACAGCCAATAGGGCTGCCAGTATCACTAGTTCTCAGCTGGGTTCCCATATACATCTGTCCAGTACCAGACAGTACTAAGTTACCTCTCCTTCAAGAATCCAAGATATTGGTATCCAGTGCAAAAATCCTGTTCAACTCATCTAAAGACAGACAACGCTGTGGGCACTGTTGGAAATAAGGGTTTATCATCTTAGTACCCTTTGGTTTAATTCAGCGCTGCATGGCATTCCTGTGACTGGCTGGCAACACTTCCATGGGTCCAGGTTCATGGGACTGGTATTTTCTCATTCTTTTCCCCACAGAGTTGGGACAACCAGGACAGCCTAGTTTGAATCTACCTGAACTTATGCAAAGCATTTGATACTGTGCCATCTAAAAACCTGATCCTGTGCCACCTTGATGGGTGGACCACTCAATGAATAAGGAATTGGATGGATGTTTGCACTGAAAGGATTGCACTCAATAGTTGTAGTCAATGGATTAATGTCCAGGTGGAGACCAGTGATGAGTGGTGTCCCTTAGGGGTCCATATCTGGACCAGTATTTTTTCATAGCTTTACTGCGGACATGGACAGAGGGATGGAGTGCACCCTCAGCAAGTTTGCGGATGACACTAAGATGAGTGGTGCAGTTAAGACACTCTAAAGGGGAGGGATGCCATCCATAGACACCCTGACAGGCTAGACGTGAGGAGGAACTTCGAGGGTGACAGAGCACTGGAATAGTCTTCCCAGAGAAGTGGTGGAGTCTCCATCTCTGGAGACATTCAACACCCACCTGGACATGATGCTGTGAGGCCTTCTGTAGGTGAACCTGCCTTGGCAGGGGAGTTGGACTAGATGATCTCCAGAGGTCTCTTCCAGGCCCTATCATTCTGTGATTCAGTGATTCTGTGACAGGTGGGACCATGTGAATCTCATGAAATTCAACAATGCCAGGTGTAAGGTTCTGCATCTGGGCTGGGGCAATACCAAACAGATACAGGCTGGGAGATGAGTAGATTGAGAACAGCTCTGTGGGGAATGATTTGGTGGTGTTGGTGGATGAAAAACAGAACACGATCTAGCAATGTGCACTGACAGCCCAGAAAGCCAATCACATCCTGGGCTGCATCAAGAGACACATGGCCAGCAGGTTGAGGGAGGTGATTCTGCCTCTTTACTCCACTCTCATGAGATCCCACCAACCTGGAGTACTGCATTCAGCTCTGGGGCCCTAGGTGTAGGAATGACACAGACCTACTAGAACGGGTCCATATGATCACAGAGCTGGAGCACCTCCCCTAGGAGGACAGGCTGAGAGAGTTGGGGTTGTTCAGCCTGGAGAAGAGAAGGCTCCAGAGAGACCTTACTGTGGCTTTTCAGTTCTTACAGGGGGTCTATGGGAAAAATGGAGACAGACTTTTTCTCAGGGCCTGTTTCAGCAGGACAAGGGGTAATGGTTTTGAACTAAAAGAGGGGAGATTTAGACTAGATATGAGGAAGAAGTTTTTTACAATCAGTGTTTTTACAATGAGCAACACTGGATGTTCCACTCATTGGAAGTGTTCAGGGCCCTGTTGGATGGGGCTCTGAGCCACCTGATCTGGTTGAAGATGCCCCTGCTCACTGCAGGGGGTTGGACTAGATGACCTTTAAAGGTCCCTTCCAACCCAAGCTGTTCCATGATTCTGTGAAATGGCGTGCAATGATATGGCCCAGTGCAAGGCTACCGCAAACGACTGGAATGTGAAGACTGGATGCATGCCAGCATGTGAACAGCATGGCTTCCATGTGAAGTGATCACAGATCAGCACAACCAATACCCTGGTTATTCTCAGCAGAGTACAAAGCACCAGAAAAAACATCAAAATAATTCACGACTCAGATACCACTGCATTCGGACTGCAAGGGGGGAAAAGATGCGCCTCTGCTCATTGCTACTATTTTAAAGATATGACTTGATAAAAGTCAGAGCTGCATTTTAGTAACTTCATTCTTCTAAAATTTCAAAGAGATTACAGAAAAGCAGACTCTTTGTAGCTGGACAAGCCTGCTGAAGTTGGCCATTAACATGATATCCTAAATATCTGCTGCTGAGACCCTGCATAAAGAGTCAAAGAAGCATGAGATAGAGAAGACCTGCAAGGTCATCTAGTCCATCTCCTTGACAGCGTTTGTTGTTTTGTTCCTCCCTAATTTCCCATGTCTTAATTTAAACTTGTCCTTATTTCCTTCCTCCTTATCAACCATGTGAATCTCCTTTAAAATAACTGCCCCCCAGATCAGAAAATAGAGTACACATTTCATGTCTTTATCTTGTAGAACTTGAAATCAAGCTGTTTCCATTAAGAGTTCAATTGCAGTTAATCACTGCTTCCCCATCTCTTCATTTTTCCTTGTTCTGTCCACTTCGCTTTTTGTCAGCTGTGACCAATAGTCCCCCTCTCCTTGTCTCACTCACCTGTGAAATTTAATCACATAACTTTTTCTTAACCATCTCTTTAATGATTAGTTAATATTAGGATCTGTATCTGATTTTATCTTCATGAAAGCCAGGAGTGATGGACTTCTTGGGCCAAGATACTGTCTGTTATCATTTCTTAGTCCAAATCTTGCTCTTCCTTGCTTGCAGGTTCCTTAGCTTCCTTCCTTTATAATTTCCTTGAGGCCAACAACGTTTTCTTTTGCTCTTTTTTCCTTGTTCTCACTGATGAATGTTTAATCTATAGTTATTACTTGTAACACTTCTATTTTCACCCCACAGTCTGGGTGGCTGGCTGCTTGGCAAGGTTGTCCTGACATTATCCAAAGGAAGCTGATCTCAGAGTAACAACTGATAGCTACAACTAAAAACTATCAGCCAGTCACAATTAACTGCCCAGATACTAACAACTCTTCTCTTTGACCTGTCTTCTTAACTATGCTTATTTAAAATGTTACTGAAAATTACAGCAGTTTTTCTATAGATTTCATTATGCTGTAGCACAAAAAATACATATATATATATACATGCTATTACCAACTCCATTAGTACTGTAATGTGCTATTATCAGGTTAGGATTGATTGCCAGGGTAACCATTTGAGTACTCCAGTTCCTGAAGCAGGAGAAACCAGAGTAAAGACGAGTCATTTTCTCACATTTATAAACTAACTATTCAAATACCCATGACAAAACGTGAATCTGAACCATGTCTATGTGCAAAAGTCAAAGAACCCTCAGTATTTTGCAGTGCCTTTACCATGTCTTCAATTTTCCAAGGACAGAAGAAAAGTTGAAAATACAGAGGCCATTTATTTTGGCTTGGTCGAAATGTTTTTAATAGGCTGCTGTCTTAAGCTAAAGAAGACAGGGCAGGCTGCACATAGTGCCCAATGCACGTAAGAGGGAGGGGCTGTTCTCTACCTCTGTTAAAAGTATTTAAGATTATTTTCTTCTCTGAACCTCAGAGCAAAGATGCATTCCAGTCTCCTTGCAGGTACTGAGGATTTTCAAGCTGCTGCCATTAAGTATGAAGATATTTCAGAAAAGCTTTAGTGGCTTTTAATTACTATGAAGATGACCATCGTTACAGAGTCAATTTACAATGAACTTCTGCCCCGGCTTGCTTGAAAAAACAATATGTGAGGTTTTTCAGGGAGCAACAGACCCTCCAGAGAATGGGTCTCCATCATTTTCTGTGTCAAAGAGCTTCCAAATCAAAAGCTGAGACAAAGTCCTTTGACTTTATCAAGACAAAATGCTGTGACTTCACTCAAATGAAATGCTCTGATAAGTCCACTTTGGAATCCCCAGAATTCAGCTTTGGGGAATACTTGGTATATGGGGGAGTATGAGTTTTGACTTGTCACTCCAACTGGAGATGAAAGCAAATTCAGATAGCCATTTTCTTTTTTCCCCATAACAGAACTTCTGCATCTCAACCAGCGCACAACAGATTGCCATCTACAGTGTGGACTTCCTGTCTGCTCTACCACTTTCTCAACTTTCTGCTCCCCTCCTCAGTAGATCAACTGACTTAATCAGTATCTGATCCTTAGTAACCAAGGGCTATAGCTTAAAAAAAGTCACCATTTCCCTCTGCCGTTTATCTTTGCCCAAGGGAGTGTAGAAAAAGCAAATATTATCTACAGACATTTTTTTGTTTTTCAGAGGCCACATGCACAAAACTCCCCCTCCTTGGAGCCACAACCCCTTTTCCCTATAGCTGTCTGTGATATCTCGTATATCCTTCCTCTCGTTATTTGTTGTGTATTTTCCAAAACAAACACAACTTCAGAACCACAGGATAGCTTCAGATTTCAAGGCTTAGGATCAAAAACTATACTGGCTTTAGGCCGGAGGCAACACCGCTGCACATGGGGATTTCAGTAAAACCTGTCTAAAAGGCTATTTTTTCCATTCCCCTGCAAATACTGGAGCAGTGTTCACAACAATGCCTTAATGTTTTTCAATAAGCAGCAGCCACTTGGTTTCATGTTCTGATGAACAGAGAACATTCCTGCAGCAAGTTTTAGTTGGAAAACTTCATCCCATAAACACATGATGAAAGAAGACTCTAGACGATGTGGGATGGTTATTGGTATAGTCCAGAGGGCAAAATCCTGCTCTGTTGGGTGACATTTGTGTTTCTCACACAGGAGTGTGGGGAACTGGAATCCCAGTCCAGCTGGTTTCTGTGTGAATTACCACGTGGTTGTGCAATTGCACAGGACGGCACAACCCGTAGGCTGCACTGCCCAAGCTCCCAGCGTGGCAGAAGCAGAAGGTTTCGTATCATCGCAGCGCTGTTCCTCAGTCCCTAGATGGTTTCTTCAGCTCAGCTGAAGTACCAGTTCCCCAGACTATACAGGAGAAGGAAATTGCATATGAACTCTCCTAGCATATCAGCAGCAATCACTTTATTTAGAAGCTTAGCTTCAGCTAGCAAAGTCTGAAGAAGTTTTGGTGACTCAGGCAGGGATATATGGAAGATGAACCTGGGATATATGGAAATGGGTACCATTTCCAGAAATGAGAATCAGGACACACAGGGCCATCGGTACATCTCACACAATAGTGCATTTTCATACCTTCTGGGAAAGCAGAGACACTCGGGGCAGGTGGGTGCTGACAGGCACGTGTGCGTTCTGCCTGCACTCTGAGGGGGCAGGAGAGGAGCCAGCCTCCATCTAGAAGCTGTACGGTGGCATTCGTGTGGCACTCTGCCAACTCTAATGTGACACCGCCTCGCTGCACTCAGCCCTGGCAATGGGCATGTTATCCAATGTACTGTTCAGTGTAGGGCCCCACGAGGCCAGTCAAATGTCAGAAATGTCACCTTCGTGAGGCCATCAAATAAATGAGAATCGCACATCACAGGGTTAATTGCATGCCCGTACTAAGTTAGGAAAAGAAAAAAAGTTCTTGCTATTTTTTAATAAAAATTTCTTCTTTTCTAGGCTCTTCTTTGTCTCCTCTTGACTTGCCTCTCAAGGCTTAGTCCTACTCACTCTCCAGTCACTTGCAACAGGCTTTCCGTAAAAAGAAAGCAAATGTAACTTGGTGATCTGATGTAAAGCACAAGCAGGAAAGAAAACTTTCCGTGGCTGTAGAACATTTCAGATTTCTTTCAAGGGACAGCTCTCACGATTCCCTATCTTATACTACGACGGTTGAGGAAGAATGAAAAAAAACCAGAATTGAACCACAGAACTTGATGCTTCTAAATGTTTTCTCTGATTTAGCATGTCCTCACTTGACATTGACAGTGTAATTCAAGGCAGATAATATGGATAAAGGTATTTTCTTTCACACAAAGGTAATCTCCCCTTTACACAGATCTCCCCTTTAGGTGACACTGTCTTCTGCTAAGGCTGGCACAGCCTCAGGTAGGATGAGACAGTCTGTGCTTCCGCAGTGCAGCTGAAAGCAAAGACTCAGCAGAAATGCCTAGAGATTAGAAATACCAAACCACACAAAGTCTTGTTTCCACCTTCTTGTGATACTTTAAGAAGTCTCAGGGGAAAAAAAAAATCATTAAATCTTCATACGTGTATATATATTATTTGAATGCTACATGTAAAATAGGGAGCTACAGAACAGCTTTGGCCAAAAGTCAGGCTGACAGCTGTAGCCAGCTGCTCATGACTGGTGGGTCTCTCAGCTCACTCTCAGAGGTGCATATAGTATCCACAAAGTCAGAATTCTTGAGCAAATTTAGCTTGGCCAGGATGAATGAGATGTTCTAGCACAAACGACCCCAGTCTCCATACCACAGTTGCTTTAATCAGCTGTGGAGCTGGAAGAGGAACAGGACCTTTGCTAGGGGCTGTAAACAGCACTTCTGAGCCACTTCACTGGCTCTGGGATGTTTCGGGTAGTGCTGCTTAATCACGGCCAAACAGCTCAGTTGAGAAGAGCTGTCATAATACTCAAGTATTTGTTTTCTCTATGAATAAGACACAGATCAAATATGCTGAAGTAAAAAAAAAAAAGGCAATTAAAAATATTTAGAATGGTATCTAGAGGGTGCCTATGCTTACACAAAAACCGGAAGCACTTTTTCTGTTTGCGTTGAGAGTAGAAATAAAAACGCCTAAAGCTTGGAGTAAGATAAAATAGCACAGAGAAAAAAAAATGACAACACGGTTTTAAATGGATTAGGTGAGACCAAAGAATTTCATGTCTTCTTTAAAACAGAACTAACAGAATGGGTGCCGGCCCTGCGTCCGAGAGCTGCCCGTCTCCTCTTCCAGGGCCCTTGCCAACTTTCTGCCGTAGTGCTTGGCCGTGCCCACCCACCGGGAGGGGCCGGGCAAAGGCCACCGTGGGCCAGCGGGGCAGCCTGAGGTGCCCCGGCCTCCCTGCTGTCGGCGGCTTCTCTGCTGTCGGCGGCCCCTCAGCGGCCGGGCCAAGGCCACACACAGCTGGCAGCCTCTGAATCCCTGCGTGGGCCACGGGGACGCCTCCGGCCCGGGGCGCCAAGGGGCAGGGCAGGTGTTGAGTGGGCGGGGGAGACACAAAGAAGTGCGTAGCCCCCTCGGTGTTCGCGGGGCTCTCCCGAGCCCTCCAGGGGTCTCGAGCACACAGCACCTGCGGACTGGGAGGCTATGAGTCGAGAGCGCGGACTGCGCTCGTGGAAGCTCCNCTGCGGAGGCGGGAGCGGGTCCTTTGAACTGGAAGGTTCGTAACGTAAATCGGGTCGGTCCGCAGGCGGTGACGCCGCTGTCATTGTGCAAACCCAACCCAGGGGCAGCTCAGGAAAACAACGATGAAAACGAAAAGACGCGATGACATCCCGCCATGCTACCGAACGGTTAGAGGCCACGTTCTCCTTGCAAACGCCGGCCGTTGCAGGAGAGAAAGCATTACCCCTGCCGTTTACTTCTGCGCCTGCTGCCTTGCTGCACGCGAGCCGTGTCAGGTAGTCCATTTCATACTGGCAGTCTCTGATACCTTGCTGCACAAATCAGCATCCATTGCTGAAGATGTAGTAATAAATGCATTGTATTTATTTAAATCAAAGGTGTTGCCTTTTGGTGCTTACACCTATGTGAAAATAATTAATCGTAGTTCTACGATAGGGGATGTTTTTCAACTGGCTATTGCAAAGAAAGATGTCGCAATTTGCTGAAATGGTTTTACTTGCCTGTCACGATTTTTAAATTAGTTCCTATAGTGTATACTGAATATATTTACTATATCTCAAGGTACCTTTAAAAAACAGACAAAATTTTAGGGAGTTTTCAGCATATGTGAACTGCTGAGCAATATAAGGAATAACCTGAAGTGTCAGTAGGCTCATTGATCATGTTTTGCCTTCTCCATCCGCATTGTACATCACAGGTTATAGTTATGGAATAGGCAAAATGCTGAGAATAAACAAGAAAAGGTGATAGTGAGTGCAAGATACACTGTATTTTGTACAGAAGCCCAGGCTGTAGGATTCCAGGAAGCTGTTGAGGAAAGTTAAAATACACTGGGCCTTTTCAAAAGAAAAGAATAACCCTATTTCCACTGACACCGTCGGAGTCATCTGTTGAGCAATTAGGGCACTGACTGCACTTCCAAAGTGCTCCAGAAAAACGTATGTAAAAGCACAATGTGAAGTGAGAGAGGAGTCACCAGTGGAAACTTCTACTGTGTACTTCTGAGTATAGTCATCTAACAATGAGCATTGGTTCATTGTTTTTTCGTAAAAGAATTGTAAACAAGTGTTCCTGTTGACTTCATCGAAAGCTCCTTTTGCCCACTCAGCATAACTTGACTGTTGTGCTCTTTAGGAGCTGAGGTTGAGGCTGACTCTCAGTGCTGCAGTGGTCACTATCCAGTGGAAGGCTGTTGGTCACAGTAACCATTCCTCCTTCTGCACTAGGAGGCAGCACTGCGATCGCATCTGCAAATCATTCAGATAAATAACTTTGGTTCCGCATAAAATAATCTCTTACAACTGTTCATTTCTGGAATTTATATGTGTTAGTGTGATAAATGTTAAATGCTCTTATATGTATATGCTACAGACAAAGGATAATCATAGGGTCAATGGAAAATGATACTGAGGAATAGATACTGGGTGATAGAAACCAGCACATTGTTAAACAGCTCATTTGTAGCTGTCTGCAGAAAGAAAAGGGAGGGTGAGAGTCTGCCCACATGTTAGATAACAGCAGTATCAGCTATACAAATTCTAGATGCACTAAAAGCAGCCAGACACTAAAGTCCAGATAATGTATATCCATAAGCTTTTTAGGAGAGGCACATCTGCAGTCCTTTCACTGATATTTTTTAGAAGTTCATGAGGGTCAGGGAGAGATTCATGAAGATTAAGAGGTAGCAGATTTGCATCTCACATTTGAAAGAGGGCAAAGGACAGGAAACTATAAACTAGCAAATGGAGTATTGTTTGTAGAGAAACCTGGATGCTGCTTAAGTGATTTGTCTAAAGAATACCTAGAAAGGTTCACGCTGATTAAGGAAAGTTTGAATGGTTTACAATTCATTGTATTGTTTGAGGTCTTTAGAGATGTTACTGCCATTGGAGTTCTTCATTGTATGATGGCAGCTGTGCATTCATTTGTATCATAATAATGTGAGTTTGGTTCATGTGAAGCAACAGCACACACTACAGCTTTTTGATGCTCCAGCTGTAGTTTGTGGTGGAGTAAGAAAGATTAAATGCTAGACAGAGGCTGCTGTTTTCAGTTTAGGAAAGAGGTTTAAAACCAAAAGTAATAGATTTTTCTCTACACTTTTTTTTTTTCCCATTCTCTTTTTTAAATTCTGTTTCCTCGAACATTTGGGAACACTATATTAAATCTTTTAAAAATAAGTGGTTTATTCTTCCTTTGATTTTTTTTTTACAGCAACACAATGAATCCTAGTATCTTGCAGTCAGAGCAAAATTAATTTCAGTGGCAAAGTCCACTGACAGGGCAACACTTCCCCTTCAACCAGAGCTGAGAAGCTGGGGCAAGGAGGTGAATATGCAGTGAACGTACCTGTGCCCCACACAGACCTTCTGCAAAACCAGTCCTGCATTTGCTGTTGCTCTCAAAAGTGCAGAGTAAAATAGAACTGCACCAGGAACAGGCATTTCTCCTCCTGTCCTGCTTGCTGAGGTGAGGTTTTCTGCCAGGCTTTGCCACCTCAGGCAGAGCCACTGTTTCAGTAGGACTCTCTTCTTACAGACTTTTCCCCTTCTCTCCCAAGAGAGTTGTTCTCCAACCATGTCTCAGTCAAGTAATATCACATAGGGAGCTATTCCTTTCTACTCTTCTGTCAAGACATCAGTTTTGCTTTCTCCACCAACCCCAGCCCTTCAGAAACAGCAGAGGTTTAATCTGGATGCTGCTGTGCAAAGCAGACCTGTCCGGAGAGGTGCTCTGCTGGTGCATCGCAGGTGCACACACAGTCAAGATTTTCTAGCCCTGAAAGATACTGTGTTCAAGAAGCAAAGTGTAACTAGGATTTCTACACACTTCCCATCATCTAGCAGGCTGATTAAACAGGGCTGGCTGCCAATAAAAAAGAAAAACTATTTATTACCACTGTGTATTGGAACATACTGGAAAATTACTTACTGCTCAGCATTGTCATTAACTCAGCAATAGATTTTCATAAGGTTTCCATTTTTACAGGCTAAGGACCAAATTCATCCCAGATGTAACTTCATTAGTGCCAATACAGCTACACTGAGAATAAATTTGTCCCCGTGATTTTAGGTTCTCTGTGTGGAGGAACTCTACTGTAGTGACATCACTATTTGTGTCAAACCATGGAAAAGACAATCTCTTGGAGACATCTAACTGTTCTTCAGCAGAGATTTCATGTAAAACTAAGCAGCCCAAGGTTAGGTACCTCACAGTGACCAGGAGCTCTGCAGCTGAGCATGCTTTTCCTGGTACAGCATGAGCCAGGGGAGATGGAGCTGTCATGTAGTTGGGAGGAGGCTGTACGGCCCCATAGCAGTGTACCCCAATCCCTCCCTCAGGACTAACACATAGCTAAAGTCCACTCAGATTGTGTGATAATTCACTGTTTCTCATCTTATGTGTGGTGACTGTAGCTATCTAGAAGGGAGATCAAATCGGATCTAGAGATCAAATAGGTGATACTGAGAGAGGGAGAGGGATTAAGATTAGAAATTATTCTGAAGCAGAACTATCACAATGGCAGTCAAGGATATGGAGTACCAAATGTTCCCAGAACTGATAGCTTACTGTGTTAAATTTAAATAGCATATCTTTCAGGCATTGTATAAATGGAAGGAAACCTAATTTGTGTGATTAGATTAGCAAGGCTTTTTAAAAGTACAGTGATGTCTCTATGACTGCACACTGTTCTGAGCATCCTCAGGATGTCCAAGGTTTCCTTCGGGTACTTGCCAATGAACATGGTGCTGTTAACTTTTTGTGAAGAGTTAAATTTCTGAAGCCAGAAGTTGTACACTCGGCACAGGTCTCACTACACTTGGTACCCAGCATTCCTTCTAATGGGAGCACAAAAGGTTTCTATAAAAAGATAATTGATCAGACTTTTCTATCCATAGCGCAGACGTGTCTTTCAACACCCTGTTGTGCTTTGGTATTGCCAGTGCTCAGGGTAACTTTGTACCTGTCTTTAGTCAACACTTACCTTGACAAGCAAATCCAAAAAGCACTTGCTCTATTTCTCTTCCAAGACAGTTAAATGGTTTCCTTATAGTCTTTTAATTTCAATTACACTCATATTAATGACATTTATTCAATTCATTAAAGTTTTGTGTGTGTATCTGAGCATAAGATTAAACTCTGATTTGGATGTGATTTGAATTCAAAATATTGGTCTTTCATTCTTTCCTTTTAAAAATTTGTTCTTTGCCAGAGTTTTTACCAAAGCAATACAAAGGTTTAGATTTAACTCTGCACACTCATTTTTGTGTTACCAGGGCCTGAGTTAAAATGCATAAAGTTAGGCAAGTGCTTAAATATTTTGTGAGGTGGGAGCCTCGGGCCTCACAGAAATACTGAAGAGACATAAAAGGGTTCTTTCTCTTTTAAGGAAAGGTGTACGAGCAATGCTGAGGGTGTTAAGTGTCAGGAAAGACAGGACAGGAACTTTCTGTGGTTAATTTTGAAGACTTACAGTTACGGAGGCAAACCCAAAGAATTTTGTAAAAGAAGATACATATTTGGGGATTTCTTTTAGCACTGGATGGCATCTGCATTGGCATCGGTAACTGTTCTCCCCCTCTCCTACACATTGTCATAAGACAGCATCCTAGAGGGCTTTTCTGGCTCTCCTCACATTCTGCGAAACAGACGTTACAGTTGCATCGCATTTGATCCATGATTTATCATTTTTTGCCTCTATCCTCTGTCTTCTCCCTTTTTCTGATAGTTTAATTTTTGTGTTTTTCTCAAATGGCCCTTGTTCAAATGTTCAGAGGCTGTTTTTCTATTAGTGTGTTTATATTTTCAACATGATTATTTTGCTGCAGAAGACTCCAAATGACCTGGCAAAAGAAGTGGCAGCTTTTATAAATAAAAACATTACTGTAATCATTCTGATTTTTAACTTACAGTGTATTTTAACGTGTCTTGAGAGATACACAAAAAAAATATCTAGGCCACACTTAATCAAGTAAGTATTACTTTGTTTGACTGTATTATCAGCAAGAAAGTCTGGTCTTGGCTCACTGCAAATGGACTCATATTTAACACCAGAGGCCTTTGAAAATTCAGCCTGCTTTTTTCAGGTAACTACACTAAAATAGCCCGGCTTTCATTAAGAATGTAGTAAGCAGTTCTTTTTCCCTTTTGAACTTAGGTGATTTTAATTACTGAGAAGATAGTTCCTTAATTATTTGGATCCAGATTGCTGATTGTAACTTCAATGACTTCTATAAAATACTTCCTTCTGCCTTGATCCTTTACCTACTGTGGTTCTCTCCTCCCTCGTTAGGCTGTTCTGGTGCAGCAAACACTCCCGGCAATGTTGTATTTCCAAGGCATTTCCCCCTCTCTCCAAACCACACTGGATCCAGCTCTGTTTTCGCAAGGGAGTATCAATGAGTGAAAAACTAATTGAGTTTATAGTGGAAGAAAAATCTTTTCTGACTTCTGTTCTACTCTTGCTAGTGCTGGAGAAATGTGCTATGATACAGCAGTGGGTATTATGTACCCTGCAATTCATTTCAGCAGTTAGGGCTTTTTAGAGCAGCCACACACTTTGTTTTAAAACAGAAATAAAGAGAAAAGCACAGCTAGGAAATAGAATTTAAGTAAAAGCAGCCCGTTCGTGTGATGTAGATTTTGTAATGAACATTGCGTTGTGTACCCATCACAATCATGTTCATAAAAGCCCAGTGTTATGCTGTTTATGAGAACTATCTCTGAGCTGCGTCTTGGCATAAAGCACTTATCACTCGAGTATAAAAGTGCTATCTGTTGACCTTTTCCTCTCATGTCCTTTGATGAATTTTGTGTCTGTATTAGAGTAAAAAGGCTTTTGCAGTAATGGTCTCCAAACACAGCAGAGAAGAAATTCAGCATAAGCATTCGATATACTTTGCAGTTACCCCTTGTGTGACTTGGAATCCCTGACTGCAATACCAGTATTATTCTGCTGGTGGCCTAGTTGGCCACTGGCACCTTCTTTCTGTATTATTCTCCCTTTCATTCTCTGATATACATTTTTCCATATCTGGTAGAAAATAATGGACATTTCTTTGGCACTGCACTGAGCTGTATCTTTCATAGGACTCATTATATGCAAACTCACTTCTTCACTTGCTGCCTGAGGCTTTTTTACTTGGACTCAGAGCTGTTCCTCAGAAGATGTTTTTATGGTAATGAAAAACGCTTGTCTTTGCTCTTTCCATTCAAGTTCTACAGACTTGACTTTCTTAGGGACCTATTATAAACATTCTTAACACAAAAAATTCTGTGAATGGGAGATCCATGAGAATGTCATTAACATCTCATAAGGCAATAAAATGGGGCCACCACTGAAAACTGGCCTATTATATGCCACCTGTGGGAGAAAAGATGGGAAATGTTGGTAGTTTCACACAGGATCTCACAAAATTGCAGGTTTTGGGGTAGAAGAGTATTGTGTTTTCTGTTAAATTTTGTACATAAGTCTATTTTTATTTGCTCCATTTTGGATTATTTGTCTAAGAAGGATTTTCGTTGCCTAGACCCTTCATAGTAATTCATGTGAGATTTTTCAGGAGGGAAAATCTGAACTGGTGGCAGTTAGACTTTTTCTTTTGGGACTATTTTATGAAAAGCTGCAATGCTTTAAGTGACCTTAATCATGGCTGTTCTGATACAGTTGCACAGTTTTCTGCTCAGTGAGGGAGAGCTGCCCACATCTGAGACTTTCTTAAGAGCAGGGCCTAAATAAATTTAGTTCCTGAACTGTTACCAGAGCTAGGATTGTTCTGCAAACATACAAGGTAATGGTAGGTGCTGGTAAGCCAGTAGGAACATTATCAGGGCAGTATGCCAGTATAGCTCCAACCCCATAAATTATTTTACAGTGGCAAGAGGTCTGTGGGAGTGTTTATATTTGCTGTCTGACATCTCTCTATTTCATTTTTATGATGTGTGATAGATGATGTGTTTTTATTAAGCAGAGCGCTCAGGCCAGCTTCCCCCTAGATAAGGAACCAGTAAGCCAGAGAGCAGTGCCTGTCCCTTGTGAGCTGCAGCCAGGAGGGCTTGGGGTGAAAGACTCCAGCATGCATTTTCAAGGGCTGATTGAAATCTGTTGATGTGGGGGAAAATGAGAAATTTGGAAGAAACTGCAGATTCCTGTAGCCATTAGGCAATATCTGAACAATCAGATTTGAAAAAGTTCCTGCAGCTAGGCTGGTAAGCCTCTTACCAGTGTGAGCCATGGATGTATGTCTGAACAGTCCCTTTTTTTTCTGTCACACCACATGTTTTTTGCAGAAAGAAAAACTGAAGCCCATTTTGGAGTCCATCAGCCAGTTCTACAGTCAGGGATCGATATCCCTCGCACATCCATCACTCCTGGTCTAGCCTTGGATTATACAGTAGCTACCAAACCCAAGCTCTTCTCATACTGTCAGTAGGCTAAGCAAGCCAAAGAGCCATTCACAGGCTTGGCAGTGCTTTAGCCCAGCTGGGAGCAAGGTCTGTCTGAGCATCCCTGTGATCCCAGTAGCCCATGGTCATGAGTCCAAATGGGTCTTAATGATCCTTAGGCTCCCCAAAGTATCATGCTGTCATGAAAGGCTACATGTCCTTTTACAGGCCTTTCTAAATATCATGTAAAGTTGTCTACAACAGTTGTTTATATATTTTAAATAATATGAATAATCATTCATGCCTTGAAGAGAAAACTAAAATCCAAATTTATCTGTTAAAACATGAAGATGCCTGATTACATGCCAAATCTATGCAGTTGCATGGAAAAAAAAAAAAAAAAGAAGAATTGAAAGCTCTGAACTGCTTTGCAAGAGAAATATCCAATAAAGAGCTCAGTTATTGAAACAATCCATTCTTTTAGAAATGTAATAATTAAATGACTAAATTATATTAGATAAGCAATAAGGTCACAGAAAAAAAATAACTACATAGGAAATTAGTTTCTCTTTTATAGTCACACTATATGGTGAGGATTCATAGCTTATTCTGTAAGACATGAATCAATAAATGACAGTCTTAAAAATAGATTTTTAATTAATGTTTTGTATTTAAACACAAAATAACATGAACGTTGAATTTTTTAGATTTACAGGGATGCTATTACAACTGGCAGATGTGAAATTTAATGCAGACAAACCACCTCCCACAAAGATTGTATTTCATTTTATGGCACTCACCTGATAGCTTGCAATCCTCAGTTTCGACTTCTTTCAGCAGTGTTAAAAAAGCAGCTCCTGAGGCTGAGCGCCCAAAAACCCCACACGTGTAAAATCACACCCATTTTCTCTCAGAGCTCATTTCCCACTCCCTCACTGTAAACCCTTAGGGTTTGAAAATGAAACAACTCTCAAGCCTTGAAAGTGAAATTCATTTCACCTGCATGAAATCATAGTGACCAAGTGTTTTATGGGTGAAATATGGCAAGGGAGAGGGAGGAAAAATTTACACTACAGAAGTGTAGGGTCAAGTCAGGAGGTCCTACACCATCCTTCTCCCTTCCTCCTTTTCCTGGCCTATTGACAGTATTAACAGCTGCAATTCTTCCACAAGCACAAAGAGCTGGTGCTCCAGGAGCTGCAGAAAGCCAATAACCAGGAACTCTTTCTCTAGCCCACTGTGGCTTGTACTGCTGTTTTTCCTTCACAGCTGCTCTCCTGGGCTCCCAGCTATTCCTCCTCACCTTGAGATTTACTTGGTATTAGCTGCCTGATTAATTGAACCATTTAGGTCCTGCAGAGCTCCTAAAGGTATTATGAGTTTTGCCAGTCAATTTGAAATTTAAACTCACAGTGGGTACCTTAAAACAAACAGGATAATAGGAGTGGCAAAATAACAGTAGTTGTGGAAAATCTGGGACTGGTTCTTCACAAAATTGTTGGGATTCACTAGCAATGGTAAGGGCAAATGCAGGCTGTCTAAAGTAGCCTCCAGTAAACCACATTAATACAGACCTCCTACAGCAGTAGGGTTAAACCAGGACATGAACAGTGTACCATTTACCAACAGTCCTGCCTAACTGGGGAGGTCCCAGTGGACTGGAGGGTAGCAAATGTGACACCTATCTACAAGAGGGTCAGATGGAGGATTCAGGGAACTACAGGCCCATCTGTTTGACCTTGGTTCCAGAGANACAAGTGGCTGAATATGAGCCAGCAGTGTGCTCAAGTGGCCGAGAAGACCAATGTCATCCTGGCTAGTAGTAGAAATAGTGTGGCAAATAGGACCAGGGAGGTAGGTGATTGTCCCTCTGTACTCAGCACTGGTGAGGCCACACCTCAAGTACTGTGCTCAGTTTTGGGCACCTCATTACAAGAAAGACATTGAGGTGCTGGAGCAGGTCCAGCGAAGAGCAACTAAGCTGATGAAGGGCCTGGAGAACAAGTC
This sequence comes from Chloroceryle aenea, assembly GCA_013399075.1. Taxonomy (NCBI): domain Eukaryota; kingdom Metazoa; phylum Chordata; class Aves; order Coraciiformes; family Cerylidae; genus Chloroceryle; species Chloroceryle aenea. Next base: position 259,921 of record VWZY01005015.1, on the reverse strand, counting down.
CTGTGAGGAGCAGCTGAGGGAACTGGGGCTATTTAGTCTGAAGAAAAGGAGGCTGAGGGGAGAACAAGTCCTGTGAGGAGCAGCTGAGGGAACTGGGGCTATTTAGTCTGAAGAAAAGGAGGCTGAGGGGAGACCTTACTGCTCTCTATAGCTATATAAAGGACACTGTAGAGAGGTAGGCCCTGGTCTCTTCTCACAAGTAACTAGTGACAGAACAAAAGGGAATGGCCTCAAGCTTCACCAGGGGAGGTTTAAACTGGACATTAGGAAAAAAAATTTCACTGAAAGGGTTGTCAGGCATTGGAACAGGCTGCCCGGGGATCTCTTTGAGTCACCATCCCTGGAGGTGCTTAAAAGCCTTATAGGTGTGATGCTGGGGGATATGGATTAGTGGGGACTTGGTAGAGTAGTGTTAATGGTTGGACTCATTTGGTTCCTTTCCAACCTTGATAATTCTATGCTTCTATATGCCAGAAGTGCTATCAGAATTTAACTCACGTAAGTAGAGTTTTGTTTATGGCTATAAAATTTTCATGTCTTTACAGGGAAGTATCTATAGATGAAACTGACTGTTGCCATTGCCACAGAAAGCATTGCAAACTGTTCTTAAATTACAGTGATACTTTTTATCCACCTGCAAATGCATGGCTTTCAAACCAGTTACAAACCTCTTGAGAGCTGTCAGAAGTACAAATGGTATGTCTGCTACAGGACAGAAATTGCAGCAAAGCCAAGCAAAAACCCTAGATTATATCTGCATGAATCTGACTTTAGAACACTCCCTAGATGAGACACTGTCAGATAAGATTTTCAAAGGCTACAGCTGCTGGCGAAACCCTGCAGAAATAAATTCAGACTGTTAGGATGGGAAGGATTGTACTGGATTGTCAGTCTAGTTTAGCAGGATGGTAGCTCCGGAACTGTTGTAGAAACCTGTGCTGTGAAGAATATCTGAATGTAATCAGGGGAGGAAAGAAACCAGAAGTGATGTTTTACAATAGCCTCAGCTGAACAATGACATTAGGGAAGCAGTGTTAAACATATGCCAAAATTCAGACCGAATTAAACAATGATGTTCAGGAAGTGGAACAAGAAAATTGGTCCCTGGGAGTAAAGTAACTGTAGATTTGTGTGTGTTGGCTGGAAAAAAAATGTCAAACATTTTCTAGATTATTATTCTTTCTTCTCTGAGGTGGCCTTGCCTGAAGAAACTAAAGGTGTTACTGTTTGGTTTTACAAGTTTTGGTCTGGACAGCACACCTCCCAGGACAGGAATTTGTATTGCTGATGGTCCTTCTGGTTGTGCAAGGATGTTATGGCTGAAAGATCAAGAGGACAGTGTCATCTCTAAAGCCACAAACGTTTAACATGCTCACCCTGGCAGTGCCCAGGTAAGAGCTGAGACTCTGACACAGCAGTACTTCAAGGTGTGTGCTTTGTTAGTACACTCCCATACTGACTTTTAACTGATATCCTGGGAAAACTACCAAGTGAAACAATGGTTTTCAAGTCTCAGGGTCTCATATCAAGTGTTGAATTTAGATCTTAGTTTTCTGAATTTACATCTTTTTTCCATGCCTTGTTTCCTTCTGTCATTTTTAACAAACATTTAGGCCCTGGGACAAAATCCCCAGTGCCCAAGTTTCAATTCCACACAGGGTTAGCAGCTAACATGGACATTCATATGACTTGCAATAATCTGGAGAACTGTTGGTGTGTTTCCAGTCACTAAAGAGTACATTGCAGAATTCTGCAGCCGATGGTGCTTATCATTAATATACATTACAGAGTTGAGCAAGAAAAAGTTAATAGCATCAGAGAGGAATTAACTGTATGGCATCTATTATTTAACAAAGCAAAATAGAAACACAGCTATTTGTGAAGATAAAGGGGAGGCTCCAAGTACTTTGTAAAATACCTTGCATGCAGAAAAATTAATAAAATCAATAGCTTTGTTTCTATTTTATGTTATCAATAAGATTTAAAGGGAAGTTTTCACATCTGCAGGCTACGAAAGAAATGGCTTTATGAAACCAGAGTACTGCTGGGTTCCCCAGAGATTGACAGTACTCTCAGTACCCTTCAGTCTAGGACCAAAGGCTCAGCAGTTACACATTTCTCAGTTCTTCCCTGACAACAGCATTGCAGAGAGAGTGCAGGGGACCTGCCTCAGCCTATGCTGTTCTGTCACCCTTAGCTTATTAGAGGAAAAAAGCTCCAGCACTAGATGCCAATACTTTAAGGAATGTCACACAGACCTCTCAATCTGCAGGAGTATTTCCTGCTCTTCTTTCTCTCATACAGCCTGTGGTTCAGAGACAGTCCAGGGTAAAGACTGCATTTGTCACATTTTCTAGCTGTGCTCCTGGTGTTTAAACTTGAACGTGTAGCCTGCAGCCTAGCTGGAACAAGTGATGGTCAGTCCATATAGCTTTTCACAGATTAAGTTATTTATGATTGGGGGTTTTTTAGTTATGGTAGGGCTTTTTCCTGATTTTTTATTACACTTCCATCTCAAAGCCATTGCTATTTTCCTAGTAACTTGTTTTCTGCTTAGTCCTGCTGCATACTTGGGAAATAAAGAGGAAGATGTTAAACACTGTTGACCCCAAATATAGTGGTCTCATTTTCAGGTATCTTCAGAAGAACACGCCCATTCTGGTAGGTGCAGGTATCTCCAGAAGATAGCAACGTGACAATAAACACACCCTGAGGTGTTTTTCACTACAGACTCCACTGAAAGTTTTAAACTCTGGGCAGGGTGGCTACATTGCCCTGCACCCCTTTCCTTGCCCTGCCTGCACCCTTCACCCCAGGCAGCCCCTTGTGTGCACTGCACGCTGGTCATCCTGACCTTGACACACAGCCAAAGGGTTGAGGCAGGTGCCCTCAGCAGCACTGCTGTGCACCTGTCCATGGGGACACTTAGGGCTGCAGCCTGTCCCAGTAGGTCTGCCAGCATGGATCACAGGCTGTCCTGAGTGCTCAGGTCTCTCTTGAACACAGAGTCTGTATGGGGGTGTCTGAATGCCTTTGAACAGCTCATCTGCTTTTCAGAAACAACTTTTTTATTTCCTAATAGTACTTTTGCAAGGTTAAGTAAGTGTGAAATAGGCATTTAAATGATCCCTGTCTATAACAGATGTTATCTGCCTGCTGAGCTTCCCTCCCTTGTTTGCTAATGGGAGTCAAGTCCTTCAATTCATGGTGCTAAATCTACTGTAATTAATTATATTATATCTCTGTTCCAGTGCTGTCTTCATAAGGGGTAATAATTGTATGCTTTGTATGGATAGCTGTTCCTACCATACTGTCACAGGCATGCCTAGGCTGGGATATGAATAAGCTCACAGAGGTGACTGAAGACTGAAGTTTCAGCTTTATGTTGAGTGAAGGAATCAGACCATTTGTATTCATCTGGGGTCTTAGGAGCTTAATTCCTTTTTCCCAAGTTTTTCATAGGCTGTTCAGGAGAAGGATAACACTTGATTTTGTTGGTTGATTTTGGTTGGTTGATTTTGTTCCCTGCTTTGCTTTTCAGGGGAACAAGCGGGAACTGAATTTCTGTACCACTAGAAATTGTAGGTTTAATATCCAGATATCTATATACTTAGGACAATTGCAAAAGCTGTGTCTAAGCATGTTTCTTAGGGTACTCTAACTGTATCACAATTATCTTCTGTTAGTGTTAAATACCAGCATGGTGTTCTCCAAAGTACATGGATGACAGAATCTCCGTCCCCCTGGCAGGCAAATGAAATCCACCCTGGAGCCGTGCAGGGCTACTGATCACATTCGGCCAGAGCAAACCACAGCTACACCCACAACTGGACCTGTCTAAGTGAGCAGGCTGCAGTACAGACATGACTCTAATACACGGCTCCTGTGTTGCAGACAGTGCATCCTACTTTTTACTGCACGTGTAACTTGTTTCTGGTGAACAGGCCCAGTTAGGACTAAAGATCCCTTGGCCTTCTTCCTGTCTTAGTCACAGGTCTAGTAGATCAGCTTATAGGTCACTTTGCTTGTTTCTTCACTCTGTTGTTGATAGATCAGGGGCCTCAAACCTGACTTTTTGACAACTGCCGGTAGAAAGTACTACACAGAACTAGATGTTCATCTCATTAACATGGGGTATGACATCTGACTTCTTGAAATCTACTGGTGGAAAGTGTTACACAAAACCAGATACTAATATAATTAACACTGATTATTCAATTTGTATGAATAAAAATAACTGTTTGTATTCTATGGCTTACAGTGGTTCCCAACCTGTTATAAAAAAACCCTACCACAAATATATTTAAGGTTTTGGTTTTTTCCCTTAACCTGATTATACTTGATGAAATGGAAGAATTTCTCTGCTGAATCTTGTATACCAAAGAGAAGCCTGGAGAACAGTTGTTAACATTTTACAACTGCATTATGAACTCTTGACAATATGAACTTTCCCTCAAGTCTGGCAGGAGAGCATACCCTCTGACTAATCTGGCTTGCAGGTGATGCTGGTTTATTAAGCTCACACACTGTATTTTTTGAAACTTTGGAGTGGTGCGATGCCTCTGTCTGTTGCCCTTTAGTTATACTTCTCAATATTCATTTATTCACAGAGAATCTTTTTCAGTTTTGGAAATGTAATGTAACTTAAGTTTTTGAAGTTGCTAAAAGTACAATTTCAACATGGTATTTAGGGGAGAAAATAGCATCTTAAAGGAGCTCTTCATGAGGGAGGCTTAATTTTGTTTAAATTAGTTTAGCCTCTCAAGGGATGTTGCAGTAGGCTTGTATATTTGCCAAATATATTTCTACATGAAAGCTACTGTTGCAGATTTTATCTCCTTGTGTTCTGGAGAGACTGGGTGTGAGCCTATTGCAAGATGTAAACAAAACTTTTTGGATATGATATTGTCCAGCATCTAGTAAAAGTTTCAATCTCTCCATATGGACATAACCTAAGTTGTTCAGATCCACATTTTTCTGTTGGCCAAGAGTCATTAGCTAGAAGTAAATAAAAAAACTCCTCCTTTGGGAAGCATATTATCTGTGGAGGGCCTCAGAGAGATGAAAAATAAAATTTTTCCGAGTCTTGTACCAAAACATTTGGGAGGTACTTGTATTAAAAATGTACTTAAGTGATGCAGGCACTAAGGAACCAGGACAGCATGAAGTCTCAAAGTCTCCAACAGTGTTTCGGGTGAAAGCCAGAGAAAATGGTGAAACAAACAGTGAAGAGACAGCAGTGAAATGTAACATACTAATGGAATTAATTAAACTTAACATAATAGTATATATTTATTTTTTAAGAAGTATAGAATACCTTTCCTCCTCCTCACATTACTGTTCTATCTTGATGAAGTTTTTGTTTTATTTGAGAATTCTGGGTCATTTCAATAAGTTGTTTAAGCTCTATGGCAACTGGAAAGGTAGTGAAATGATGAATTCATAAGAAAGTCAGGTAATCAAGAGGAGAAAGCAATTTTAAACCAAGCTGCTTAGCAATCTCTGCAGAGCATAATTTAACCTTAACATTAAACAAGAGCTTTATTTACATAAAAATGATGCAGCTAAGGTGTCAGAGCTCCCAACAAAAATCCCTGAGGCTTCCTGTAAGTCTTGCAGCAAAATCAAAACATATTAATTTTAACTTTGTTGATCTTTCTATGGCAAACAAAATGTTTTAGGAATGCTTTAGGAAAAATTGAAAACTTATTTAGAAGAAAATACCTCATTTCACTGACAACAGTTTCTGTTAAAGTTTTGTTTCCTTTGAAAATATAAAAGTTTCCATTACAAATGTGTACAGTAAAAGGGCAATTTATCCACTTTTCTTCAAGTCCATCTAGATTAAAAAAAAAAAAAAAAAAAAGTGATGTACTCAAGAAAAGCACTCTATTTCTTTAATTTTTTAATAAATTGAATTGAACATCAAAGATGAAACACACACATACAGAAATCATTACTGTAGAAGGAGGGGTAAGAGGGCACAGAGGACTCTGTGGTGGAGATGGTTGAAATGAAGAGTGAGCTTCTCCAGTGAGGACTCCAGTGCCCACCCACACCATGCACCAGCTGTGTTCAGCATCCAGGAGGATGATCCAGCATTACCAGTTCTATTCCTCTGTGTGGGCAGTGTGATTTAGACAGGCCTGTGCAGCAGACTCAGGATAGAGAAATGAAAAAGTAAGCCAGATTTTGGACAGTAGAATATAATGTAGAAAAATGTTCTAAGTGCATAGAGCGTCATCCATACTTTCTCTGCCTCAACTGGAATAAGGCACGCTAATGAACACTTGCATCTTTTTCTTTTGATGCAGCCTTTCATAATCTCCATAGGGCACAGAATGTCCATAATTTCCCCTCATAAAACCTCAATGATAGCATTAAACAGCAAGTAACCTTAAATAGCTATTTAGGTAACTACACTATTGGCAGATAATTCAGTGCTGATCTGCTTTTTAAAATAGTACATCATTTCTCTGTGACCTACTCTATTTTAGAAACCATTGTGGATAGGGCTGTTTTTCTGATGAGTTTACCATAAGATACAATTACACTAACAAAACATATATGCCAAAAGTAGAGATTGCATGTGTTAGAAAAGCCCAGTAACAGCATACTGACCATGTAGTTCTCTGTCTCAAAACAGCCCAATAGCCCTTTGTTAATACCCCCTCTAAATAGTTCAGGGAAACAAAGCTAGGAAGGCAGATAAACTTGGAGAGTGAGGTGAAAGGGTAAAGGTGTCTGACTCTCTGAAACATACTCTACTAATCTTAAAAACATAATGTAAGTAGTTTGTGCAGTGGTGTGGGGAATTTTATTTATATTTTTAACCTGGATTGATGTTTCCCTGTCTTTCTACAGCTTACTTTGAACTAACAGAATAGTTTTGTGATCCCACTATACAGATCCATCACTATCACAGTGAAATATACTCCAAAACGAAAAAAAATAAGCAGGAAAAGAAATTAGTTTGAAGTGATTTTCAGTGAAAAGCTGATGTGTGACAAAAGAAGGTGATTTGCATTTTTTTGCCAAACGTCCCCAGCAGGGCGGTGTTTCATAAAAAAGGAGCTATTCATTTCGGGCAAATGTCAAGGTGCATCTAAGGACCAGAATAAATGTTCTCTGTCTTGGTGAGAAATCAGTCTTGGTAAAAACCCCTGAGGGCAGCTGACTCCCTTCTGTACAGTTCAGGCAGCAGTAGCTGTAGGCACGGAGTCAATAGCCACTGGATGCATGAGCCTGCAATACAATTACAATGAATAAACTTTTTTCCCTGTCAAAGAGAGGCAGACAAAAGGAGGCTCTAAGCAGCTGGAAATTTCCTTAATCTTGTTAAGTGAATCTCCCTCCTTTAGTCAAAAACAATCATATACCAAGTGGGGTTTTATGATGGAAAGCATTTCAAAGCTTGTTTGTGGATTTTTTTTCCCCTGATCTTTTCCCACAAAATACAACCGAAGATCCAGGCAGAGAGGCAGGCAGGGCAGTGGCTGCCCAGCCAGCTGGACTGGAGGCACAGCAGGAAGTCCAGTAAATGCCTCTGAAGTGTGTTAAGGTATGTTCCTGAAACACTAATCTCCCCCTTTCATTCAGAAATCCTCACAGGATAAGCTTTTCTGACTTGAGGGGAAGAAAAGGAAAACATTTTCTTCCTGTAAATACTTAAGCAGAAAGGAAGTTTCACAGGGGAAAATGATCGTCATAAAGGTCATAAATCTTTAAGGAGCTTAGGAATACAAAGTGTCTGAAGTTAAAGAATCTTTTGATATCACCTTAGAGAAACTAGAGGTCCCAATCCTCAGCCTTCCTGCTCTTCAAGCTACCTTCCCCCTGACACCGAGAGAAAAATGTGGGAATTATGATGTCCTTGCATCATTGCAAAGAAAAACTACCTCATGATGTTCACATGTCTGGCCACACAAGCTCAAAACAGTCCTGTAAGTGGTCCCTGAGTACGTATAAATCCTGCGAGCCTATGTTCTATCAGCACAGGCTATACATTTTGTATCTTTCCAGCCGCCTCTCTTCTCTCTGTTGGCTGGTAGATGGTATAAACCACCCTCTCCATTTTCAGCACGAGTTTTTCTTTTTAAGTGGTCTAGCAAATAATGGTGATTGATTTAAAAGTTAGAAATTAAGTTGGAAATAGCATAAATCAGTGAAATTAACTTTAAAACTTAGTTTGGGTTGCTTTTCTTCCCTCCCTTCCACCCACTTTGGTCATTGAAAGCTTTGTATTGGGACTGAATTACCAAGAATTATATTCCTGGTATGCCAAACCTCCAGACTGGATAAAGGATGACCGGTATCTTTTTCACCTTGCAGAATGGCAGCATTTGATGCTGCCTGCAAGGTTTCCTTGACAGGAATAGAAAGGACAGCTGCACCAGCTGCAAAGCCTCCTTTTACACTGAAATGTCATCAGTTTGAGTACTGGGGGAAAAAATCAAGTGAGTTAGGCTCAAATCTTTCCCAAATACCAAGTCTCATGCCTCAGATAGGGCCCAGATTGGAAAGATTCATACACATTCGTAGAAAGTTATTAAAAGATTCCTTTAAAACTGTTCATAAAGGAATCCTTTTGGTGGTGTTGAAGGAAATACTTATGCAGTTGTGGTCTGACAGTAACAGCAAAAAAATAGGTTTCAGTTTTCAGAAGGCATGGACGCTGCCACAGTTCAGTGTCACAGATCTTACAGGCTGCAAAAGGCATTTATAATTTCTCTCTTGTATTATCAAGGTGCCTAGGGACCCCCAGACAAACCATTCCTGTTTGTTCTAGTAGGTATTTTGCAGAGGACAGTCTTAGTGCTAGGGCATTCTCAGCTCTGAGAGGAGATGGTTCTTCCTTTGCGTTGATCTGATGTTCTGCTCCAGCTAGATCTTCACTCCTGTCTATGAAACAGTGCTTCTGCTGCAGCAGAGAGGGCTGAGGACACTCAGGCTTCCTCTCCAGTCTTTGCTTCAAAGAGACAAGAGCTGATACTGTCTTCTACAAGCAATACAGTAATTCCATACATCTGCAAATGTAAGAAGCAAACTCACATCTCTGTGTCACTTTGTACCCATAGAAATTGTGCCCATGGAGGACGGTCTGTTCTGCTCTTGACTTGCTCCAAATAACAGAGATGATGATTCTCTGTTGACATTAAAGATACATCAGATACAGTTGAAAGGTCTGTCCAAGGTCTGTTTCTAGAACTTTTTTTTAGTCATTTATATGCTTGAAAGGAGAGTAGGCTTATCAAATTCACAGATGACACCAGGCTGGGAGAAATGGCAAGAGTAATGGAGGATAGGACTAGAAGTCAGAATGATCTTGATAAATTACAGAAGTGTTCTGATATGAAAAAGATTAAGTACAGCAACAACAATACTGCTTAGGTAATCAGGTATAAGAGACCAAACAAATGCAGGACAGAACGTGACTGTCCAGATAGTATTTTGCAGAGGAGAGAGCACAGAGAATCCCAAGTTGAACATAAGTCAAGGACCTAAACTGTCNTTGGTAGTAACTCTAAACATGGGCTGATATCACTGCTGGCAGCAGGCACTGCAAAAACATGCTTCTAACTTCAGAAAGTGCTGTTAATTAGAAGTACTGAACTGAAAAGTAAAATCACTGAACAGAATTAGTCCTGTTTTCACCCAAACCAGGACACCTAGAAAACACAGGAATAGTTCTTCTCTTGTTATGTTGGTGAGTTCTTGACTGGAGGATTCTTGGAGCAGTGTATGAGAGTTTCTGGATTGTGAGTTTTGAAACACTGATATGTCTTCCTCATGCTTCAGGGTGTGCATTGCCCTTCAGACCTCCCCAGTTCCTTCAGAGATGCTCTGCTTTCACTTCTTTCACAGCCACATGGAATTTGTGGCTCTCTGCTGCTTGAGGTGGCTCTGAAGAATGGGGCAGGAAAGCAGCTGCAGGTTTCTCTATGTTTCAACCTCAAAACCCCTGTCCCCTATTAAAATAAAGAGGAAATATAAAAGCAGGCAATATATCACATGTTTTTAATAAGGCATGTGAGATTTGAGCATTAAACATGGGAAATCCCACATTATAAGGGATGTCTGGCAACTCCAGTTACTTTGAGAAAAATGTGGATGATCTGGCAGGGGTCCAGAGGGAGGGCAGTAAGAATGATGAGCTGTCTGGAAAGACTGACAGCCAAAAGAAGAGAAGACTGAGAAGGAAGACAGCAATGCACTTCAAACTTGGAAAAAGTTGCTGCTGCAGAGAGGAAGGAAGTAATCTGTTTGCTGTGTTCATGTCGGATAGGACAAAAAATAAGAGTCTTATGTGTCACTGAGGGAGATTTAGGTTAGATGTTAGAAAGTGTTTTGAACTGTCAGGGCAGTGAAGCATTGAAATCAGATTGCCTGGGGAGTGAACTGGGACGTACTGTCAGATGACCCAGCATGGCCAAGAATGGGCTGCAGAGACTGAGCATAGCCTAAGGCAGAAGAATGGGAAGTGCAACCTTGCAGAGTCCCTCCCATTACTGGAAGTCTTCCCAATACTGTTTACAAATCTATCAACAGCATCAGGAAGCAGTAATCAGATGAGTGACCATTTTGAAGTATTATCTTGAAAAATTCATCATATCTTCAGGCAACAGGAAAGTTCCCATAGCGTGTCTTGCAAAGTACAAAACTTACCATTAATATTCAATGTTGCTTTCTTTGAAACATTCTCAGTTAGGAATAGTCCACACAAAATAAATTATTACAATCAAGTCAAAGACCTAATTTTGGCTTTTATTGTCTGCCCTTCTTTACAGATTGGCATTATCTACAGGAACAGGGAGAGCAGGCATGTCTTATAACATGCTAAGCAACAGAGGGACTTTGGTATTTTTTATTGCAACGTTGACAATGATACTTTTCTTCAGGTAGTACCTTGTCCTTTGTCATGCATCTGCCCATGAAAAAAAGATTTCATGTCAAATGGATAGGTGTGATAACTAATGTTCAGAAATATTTATATATACTCACACATCAAATATGTATTTATTCTCCTCCCACAATGTTCATGACTTTCATATTCCTTAGAGGACTATTTGCTCCATACAGTTACTGCAGATATTTAGAGAGGTAAATTTTCTTCAGTCTTTGTAGGCTTAGAACTTCTATTTTCATCAAAAAACTTGTGACACCATATGGAGGTTTTAGGCCCAATCTACCAAGGGTTCATGACTGTAAGATTGAAAACCACCAGACTATAAGAATAATATACATTAATCAAGAAAGAACTGTCATTCTATGGTTAACTTATCACTTCAATTATACTGCATGATGAAACAGCTATATTAAATAACTTCACTAATGAGTAAGCCTTACAGTACAAGCTGTGGTATGACTTTAAGATATTAATTTTATCTTAAGACTTGATTTTCTTCTGACATGCATAATGTTTCTGCACTGACATCTTCATAGTGCAAAATTAATCACATCTGGGCAATCAGAGATAAGTTTCTGAATTTCTTTGTATTTTATTGTACTCCCTTTTTAATATTTGAAGGTACCATGAAAAAAAAAATTAAATTTCTCACTCTTTCATTGCTTTGTTTCTTTTTAAAGGCAACACACATTTTTTTCCAGGACCTAATAAAGGAGAAACTGTTCATAAAAGATCATTTTTATAGTTTTCCATTTTCTGTATTCAGTCATATAAAGGTGAAATCATCGCCCTGTGGGGATTGTGGGTTTTGTTTGCACTGGCACCCCAGAGACAATATAAGGATGAATTTACATAGCCATTGCCCTCAGAAATCTCTTATTATCAAGTTTAACTTACTGAGCAATAAATTCTTACCATCTTTCAAATCCAAAAGGGGCAGCATGGGAATTACTCTTTATATTACATCTTTAAACAAGCATTTCTTATATTTTCTAGGCCATAGAAAAATTATCGTGAGGTAGGGAGGGACAAAAGGGGAAAAACCAATAATCTGAGTCATGGTGGGAAAATCTAAAAAGGTCATTTCTTGTTCCTGACCTGACAGCCTTGGGGCACGTTTTTCTCTCTCTTACTGACCAACTTTAAGTAGTGCTTTTGAGATGGGGCAAAGACTCATCCACCTTCCTAATGCAGTTCTGTTTCTGGGTGAGGACAGGACCAAACCCAAAACTAAATAGAAACAAATACTGTGGGAAGAGGCTTTCAGCCAAGTCCTCTGGACTTCCCCCATCAATTCTCTTTTCTGGTAGTAGATTCTTCTTCTGACAAAAGATACTTGAAGAAAAGGAACACTTTGGATCATCTTCCTCACCCTGTTCTCAATTACGAGCTTAACTTTGACTTATATCTGGTTTTACCTCCATAATGTTTTACGCACAGCCCAAATGAAATTACTTTTTTAGCTTCGGCTGTTCATACACATAATCTATCATTTAGGCAGCCCCTTTCTCTCTCCCTTGTCTTAGTCAGCGTGACCTAGGAACTGAGAAAGTATTGCTTTTGGTGGTACATGGGAACCCCAAATTAAAGGTTTTAGTATGTTTCTGTCAGTGCCCAGTTCTGGGGTCATTCCATTTAAAATTGTAAACAAAAGCCTAGAATATGATAATATACTCTACTGTTAAACTATGCTTTCTACATCCTAATCATTTGTCATCTGCAAATACTTGTAACTTGCAGCTACAAGCTGCAGATTCCTGTTGCAGTAACAGGCAAAACTGCAGCCTGGCCAGTGGGTGGCAAAAGATTAATGGAAATACGGATGGCACCTGATAATGTGGCCCCGATTCATACTGGTTTAGATACTGTTCTCAGCATGTCATTCCTGTCAGAGGTACTGCTAAAAGGCCTCCTCACCTGTACTGCTCAGAAAGGCAGCTCTAATCCACTCATGTATGGTCCTGGTCCCAGACCTTACTTCTTCCACTTTCAGTAGAGGTCCCAAGATAATGCAGTCCATGATCCATGGCAAGCACACTGGCTCTGGATGCATAATGCCATATATATCCCTAGAAGGAAGCTCTAAAATACCTGCAGCAGTGGAAACAGATCAAGATTCTGAGATAAATGCACTCCAGAATCCTTTACATGAACCAGCTGATAAGAAAGAGGAGAAGGATGTCCCCAGTGCTGTTCCTCTCCATCATACCTGCCTGGGAGAAGGAGACTGAAAACAACTCCTTCACTCCCATCTTCACCTTCAGACAGACACCTCTGTGACAAAGTCGATCTTAGAATCATAGAATCATTTAGGTTGGAAAAGACCTTTAAGATCATTGAGTCCAACCATTAACCCATCACTGCCAAGTTATGTGGGGGGGAAATGACAAATAACTCTGTTGACAGGTTTTCTGCAGTTTGACAGTTGCGTTGGTATCTTCCCACTCTTTATAGTATCCTTCTTGCTTCTTTCATTTTGGGTAGTGTATGAAAACAGCAAAAGCTAAGGGACTTCCTGCAGAATAAAACTACAGGATGCTTGAAAACAAAGTTGAGAAGTTTCCTGAAACTCTAGGGGGAAAAGAAAAAAGAAAAAAAGAAAGAAAATACAAGTTTTCCATCTTTCATAAGCGGCAGATATTTAGCATTTCTCATTTCTTAATGGGAAAAGATATTAAAACCCCAGTGATCTCCAGGACTGTTACCGGTCTGCTCTAAAGAGCAAGCAGTGTAACAATCTAGGTACGGTCCTTGGCCAATTGCATCAGGTGACAGTGCAACACCACCATCTACTGCTCATCTGGCTGTACTACCCACAGGGGCCCCCACTCAGACCCATCTGGATTTGCAGAGATTTTAGTTCACATATTAAATACCTTGTGATGAGACAGAATATGCCTGAAAAAGAGAGCAAGGACAGCTAAATGCAAGAATCTGGAAGAATCATGAAACTGAAAAATTTCAGAGAGCAGCTATTCAGGTTTTTTGGATACTGTTGAGCTACTGCTGGAAAAAACATATAGATACAGGCTATTCAGACAGCATTTTGCTTTGGCTTACAAATCATGAAAAGCTGGCGACAACAGGACAGGCAGCACTGATTAGTGTTGCACTGAAAGGATTAAAAATTACTTCCTGCACTTTTACTCATACTAATGAAAATAATAAAAATTACTGTATAAATTATCTTTGATAGCTCTACCGAGGTATTCAGCTGTCTACATCCATTTAAAGAGCCCAGTAATGTAATGCATTATGTTGCACAGGACACACACTTCGTGCTAAACTCAGAGCACATTTGTTAGGAGGCACTAAGCTGTGGCTTCTCAGTATGTCTGCCTCAGTTTGACTGTATTATATGATGGCAAGGCATTTTCATAGTTAGGGAAGGGCTAAATTTATTGCGAATTTCTTAGCTTAAAAAGGTTTCTTTTGATTCATATTCTTTATAATATCAGTTGTCATTCTTCTTACCTTTCAAGGTCTCTATGTGCTTAGACCAGCTATTCCCCTTTTTAAGAAGCTGCGCAGGATCTTTGTCTGCCTCTGTAGCAAAAGGAAAAGTGATCTTGGAAAATTTACTGATGTAAATCACACTTTAAATGTGTGATCTCTCAGGTTTTCTTACCCTATTGGTCTGATGCTGCTGTAAACCAAGGCTATTGTGAATGAGGACTAGCCTGATGGAGCTGAAGTTGTATAGAAGTAGGAAACGAATAACAAGATTCCTGCTGGATAGTTTGTGCAGTACCTACACCTCTGCAAAGGTATCTATCAAAAAGACCCAGTCAGAGCACAGAACTTCACATCTATTCCATGTTGGTGTAATGTCTGTTCATTGTGTATCAAGACACAAACTGGTGCTCAGAGCCTTCCTTCCTACTTTAGTCAACTGCCTTTTGAGCTCCATATGGCTACCTCTACAATCCACTTACCTTTTGTCTGTGTTGATGGAGTTAGGCAACTTACAGCAATAGATAATAAGGTGTTATGTTCTGTACTACCTCTGTGTTTCCCTTTGCTGTGTCTGTGCACTGACTTCCACATAGGTGTTTGAGGCCAGTCAGCTTTGATTGACTGTTGTGAGTGCCAAGTGCCATGCACACCTATTGCTGTAGACACAATAAACAGTGTGATAGTAACAACTCCATTGACAAGAAAGCAGACACATTACCTAGTGGGCTGTCTTGTCTTTAACTGCAGCCAAGGGAATTTACAGGTGTTGGCTGGCCACAGGAGGGCTCTCATATTATTCCCTAGATTCAGTAAGGAATACAATGTGAAGAAAGACCATGTAATTCAGATCAGAAAATTCCTTCTCTTCCTAGATTACACTCACATCTTATGTAAAGTGAAGTTTTTTATAGTTCTTAAACAAAGCCTTTCCATGAGGGTTATGGCAGCTGGGACCATTAGATCACATTACAGATTATGAATCTGTTGTTCCCAACATTTTTGTAGCCAGAACTCCCTGCAGCCACCTTCTCCACTTTCCCAGTTCCTAGACTTCATCTTTGTCTGTCTGGTCCTTTCCAGTTCTGTTTTCCTCCTTGCACTGTCCCTTGGTTTAATGTCTCTTAATGGCAATAGCAGGGATGTCATGCTAATTATCCCAGCAGGGTTTATTAGCCTGGACTCCAGTCACTGCCATGCTTTGCTTCTAATGTCATGACTCTATTCTGAAGCACACCTTAGAGACTGGAAGGTAAGAATATGAGCTATAAGATTTTACAAATGTGCTTTTGTTTTGTCAAGGTGTTTTTGCTGAACGTGTAATGTTTGTGTGCCTTTACACAGTACAGTCATTTAAAAAGAAATATACTAAATCCACAAACTTTAAAGTGAATAAGGAATGAAAGTCTTTCCTTTCAGTTAATATTCTTCTTATATGCCTACCAGTGATGTGCACAGATACAGTTGTCTGCATAGGTATATGTATTTATGTATCTTGATATACATCTACGTATACATTAATAATAGAGAGATTGAAAAAGGACAGAATTCCAAAGTGACATTGCAAACACATAAGCAAATGTTTGGGGGGGGTGGGAATTACAAAAAAAAAACATGTTTGAATTGTACAGCTCCCATGTTGGTACTACTGGATTTTCAATAGTCCGTGTGTATTCTCATGTGTGTGCATGCATATATGGTTAAGCTTAACATTTGAAGCATTCCAGTTTCCTACAGTCAACATTTCAGTAGTGTTTTTGTAGGTTATGACAGCCCCAAGTCTTTAATTTTAATGGGAACTGTGTGTCTAAACATTTCTGAGAACCTGTGCCTGGCAAAGGTACTGAAGTCCTTCAGCCCAAAGCCAGCACATCTCAAAAGCAGGCTGGCATGCACTAAGCCAGTCTGAAACAGTGGCAGACAAATTCAGTGCACATTTGGACAACATAACTTTTGGGACTAGTCTGAGTCACTCTTATGGTGAAAGAATATCCCCACAACTGCGTCAAACACAGGACTTTTCTCCACTCTATGTAAGTACCTGATCCAGTATTGCACCTGTCTACTTTTCTTGGGACAAACCTACTTATTTTTATCTTCATTTTCTCGATCTCTGTTTGATAGCCATACCATTTTCTGTCAGTGAGTAGGCTCAATATATTTTTCCAATGCCTGTCTCCCATACTGTTCCTTTGCAGTGTACAGGGGTTGTAAGAGAAGCTGAGTAGTCTTTGTGTCCTTGAGCCCTGCACTAGGTATTAGCTTGAATTTTATCTGTGGACATTATTCCACAATCCCATGCTCAGCTGCCCCTAAGTTTCTTCCCTCCTGGGGAAAAAAAATAAAGGAGATTTTTAGATTTCTTATTAGTCTCTGCCCTGTCTTGCCTATGTATGGTCACAAACTGTCTTGCCTTCAGCAGTTTTCTCTGTGTTGGACATGGGCTGATAATTTTTTTTTTCTATTCCCTTTACAGAAGGCATACATTCAGTTGGAGGACTGTTCCTGAAGCAGCATGGGGTGTAGGAGTGCCCACTGAGCTGTGAATATTCCTTAGGAAGCAGCACAGGGCTTGGTGTAAGATTAACTGGGTAATACATAACCAGAGTAGGCATATTGTGTGTCAGTCATGGTGGGAAACACCATCAGATCAGGGAGAGGCTGTGAGCAGAACTAAGGGGAAGAGCCTGGGAAAGCCTGAAGTCTGCTGCCTTTCCTAGAAGCAGCTGATCCTCCGTCAGTGACAGCAGCATTTTGTTGCTCCCAGGAGTCTGCTCCAACAGGCAACTATCCACTTTGTGTTTCTCAGACACAGTCCTGCCCACATCAGTCTTCAAAAGGTTCAGAATGCCAGACACAAAAGCAATTTCACAATGCTTCAGCCCCCATCTCCTGAGGCCTGTGCCTCTTGAGAAGCCTCAATGTTTTCCTAAGTAATCATGGAACGAGGCCCTCCCAGCCAGTTACATTTATGATGAATTATGATGCTTGGTCTTATTCACTCATGAGACAAATAGTACACTCCTGCACATCATTACAGTGTTTCACATTTCACTGTGTTTATCTTGCACGCTACTTAAGCTCTGTCTTTTCTAGATAATAAGTAATTCAGGCAAAACCACCTGCAAATGCTGCTTCTCTCATACACGCTCCCCTCCCTTGGAAATCTGTAGCAGCACCGGTTTCTGACAAGGCAAGTCCTCCAAAAGAATGGGAAGAGCCGATTCTCAGGTACCAACTGAGACAATAATTGCTTTTCTATCTTTTTAATGTCATTTAATAAATTTTCAGCAAATATCCAGTTCTGGTACATTTGTAATGAACAGCACATATGTCAGGTTTAATTAGCAGTCAGTGAGTGCAAGTATGTGACCCAGTATTGCACCAGTATGTGATCCAGGTTCTGTATTTGTGCTTCAGTCAATATGATTTACTGATGTATAACAAGTATAATGCAAACTTACAGTGAAAAGTGTCGCACTCCAAGTGAACAGACTATTCAGCCATATCTACGTGCTCTGGACAAACACTGGAATAAAATGAAAAGGAGAGAACAGTGCAAGACAGGGTTCTGTGCATTTCTAATAAGTGTACAGGGAAATACAAGGAAGGATATGCAAAACCTGGCATGGAAAAGACCTGGGACAAGTGTATAAGTATTTGGCAGTACAGTAATTAACTTCTTGGCTAAAACTAGATTACTTGAAGTGTTCAGTCTCAGCGCAGTCAGAAAAGCAAAGCACTGGATCACAAAAAAAAAAAAAAAAAAAAAAAAAAAAAAAAAAAAAAAAAAAAAAGAAAAAAGAAGAAAAGGAAGAGTATTTAAATATAATAATGAGTTGCATTTTAATTTTTTAGTTTTCAGATGAATCCCTTCCATTTTCAATTCTCATTCATATTTTAAATGCATAGTGAAAGAACTGCAATCTCCTTTTCAGTGGGGAACTAAGTTAAATCTCTCCTAAACTCTGGCATAGACAATACTACCTTCTCTTCTTCCCCTAGCTGACAAAAACACTTACATTGTTTATCAGTCTTTTGGTCAGATTCCTCCAACAGATTTCTGACATTGCTTTCCTTCCTTCCCTGCCAGATGCACCTCTGACCTTTTGCTTCACACATACTCTCTCATTTCCATTGCTTCCTCCCTCTGTGCTCTCCACAGAGAATGGGGTGAGCTCGGGGTCTTCAGGGACAACCTGAAAATAGCATGACTGTCACTATCTTTACTTCCATGTGTAAAGGTTGCAGGGAATGTCAAAATCTTATGGGTGATGGGTTTGGCTTTTGGTTACTTCCAAAATAACAGGAGATGTCAGGACAGGGAGAAGCCACACATACACCAAAACACTTCCTGAGACAATGAGCTCTGGATATCATACGACTCAGAATAATAGCAAGTAAACCATCAGAACCATCTGTAAGCATAAATACATATGAAAACCCAAGCAGTTTCCACATATTAATATTGTAGAATTTAATACTTATGTGTCATGAAATCACACTATAGCAAACTCTATGTTTGCTATATGATCTTAAAGATATTAATAATGATTGTGAGTTTAGTGACAGAAAGGAGTAAATAATGCTGCAATGTGTATGACATCAGTGGTGGTGGGGGGTACACCATTTAGCACTAGCCAGTTCAAAGCTGGGCCCTGGGGAGCTAAGAAACTAGTTGCATTTGCTGGCACATCTGTATCTGTCTAAGAGATTACTAAACTCTGATGGGATGTGTGTGGCAATCAGATGCAGCAGACCAGTCATTTGAGTAAAAATATATCAATAATTGCCTCGATATTTTGTTTTTAACTAGGTAGATAAAGTTAAAATATTCAAAAAAATATTTCCATTAGGACTGGTGGCATAACATGGTGAAATTAATGCCTGAAATATGTTAAAAATATGTTAAAAGTAAATCTTAGATAGACCCTGGAAATTTATACTTTACCAAGGTTCCAGGATTTCGATATAATTCTCTTTGTAAATTACCAATAACTGTAAATTATTTTCAAGATGTTGCATAATTGCATTTGACAAAAACCCAAAAACCCTGAGCTTTAACTTTAAAAATGGTAACTCTCCAGTTCTTCTGAAGAAACAGTGAATCAAACCAATGGATAATTGTCTGTTTGAATCGGCAGGTATATTGACACCAAAGAAAGATAATGTGTAAATTCTGATCAGTCGAAACCAACCATTCCTCAGTTTAGATTATAGAAGGAAAGCAGCTGAAGGAGGAAGGTGGGAGCAGATGGGGAGGGACCTGTAGTAATCAAGATTAGGTAAAACTGCTCAAACAAATTTGGCAGTAGGAATGTTTAGGAGAAAGTAAAGTTCAGAAAGATAAACTGGGATAAATGTATGAGATAAAACAGATGGGAAGGAAGAGAAAGGAAAAAAATGGAAGGGCTGTTTAGAAGTATGGGTGAGAAGTGATGGTAAGCAGGTTTTAAATAACAAAAGAAAGGACGAGGTTTTTGAGGAGAAGGTTGTAGTTTCCAATTGTAAAGCTGATGTGCTTGAAACTAAAAGGTTGAAATAACAAAAAATGTTGGAGTAGGAAGATTAATGAGATTTTGGTAATGTAGGCAGTAGCTGAAACCATGAGAATAAGTGAAGTCTCTTGGGTGAGAGGAAGTCTGCGAGCAGAGGTAACAGGCAGATGAGAGGAAGAGGAGCCACAGAAAGATGATTGTCATAACTAACTGGAGAACTTTCTAGTGAAATTCAGTTTTAAAAGTCTTGCAACGATTATGGCTTCTGAGAACAATGTTTGCCAGATTTGTATGGATTTATAAAGTGGTTTCATTTTTTTCCTAGAAGACTAAAATCTGTACAGAACTTCTTAATACCAGCTAAAGGCCGCTACACAAGACTCTTGCATTTTATTTTTGCTGTCTCAAAGAGAAAGAACAGAAGCAATTGTCATCAGGAAGCACAGGGAGATACAGGCACTCACACACTTCCTGAACAGAGCTGTGCCTGTATGGGTGTTTGTATAGCCATCAGCTTCCAGGACGGTACAGCTGCGGTGGCACAGAAGGAGACAACTGAGAGTAACGGTGTGGCTCAGCAGAGAGGAGCTCAGATCTAAACTGCTTTGAGTGTATTTCATTAAGGCGATTAAACAGAGAGTGGAGGCTTTTAAATTCAGTCAAAAGCCATTAAGAGCTTTAGGGAAGACAGTGGTTTTATTAAGGCATTACACCGAAATGATGCTTTAGTAATCTTCTGTTTTGCTGGCATGTGTTTGCTATCCTATGATGCAGCACAAATATAGTTCAGTTTATTTAAATCTGACATATTTTTTTGTTGTGTTATAAACACTTTGTGGCAGTTCTGACAATCACGTAGTGTCCAGCAGAGTTGAAATCAAGCCTTCTCTAGAGGAACCTTTAAGTTCTCCTAGCTCGTATCCAAATAAGAGTCATCTCCTCAGCTAAATGCAGCCATAAATAACAGAAAAGGGAAAAGAAGGATTTTTGAGCTGAGTAACAACTTCCTCTTAATTATAGTCTGTGTGAACCTTATAACAATCGTAAGTATGAATGTTGTCACCTTTTCTTATTTTACTGAAAATTTTGCTATGTTGGTGTTCATACTAAATCCTTAGCTCTTCAGAGTCAGGGGCTCATCTGGGACTCTCAGATTCTGTTGTTTGTTTTAAATTCATCTTTCAGAAAAGCAGGAAAAAGATGGAAAACATAACTACTCTAGAGGTCACCAAAATTCCTTGTCATTCACCAAATGTGCAAAATAATTCCATTTAAGGGTGGGATGAGGTGAGGTGTAGGTTTTATAATTGGACATTTAGGATTAGTGACACTGGAAATCTGAAATTAGTGCAGTAAAGAGTAAGGGAAATAACTCCGTGTAGGTGTGTGTGTGTGCACTTGATGCATTAGGTATGGTTACATTTCCAAGTGCACAAGAACTAAATCTTAAGACCAAGACGTGTCTAGCCTCTCAGCATTGACCACTACTGAAGTTTTGTATGTTTGAGAACTGGAGCAGGAACCAGCAGAGGTTAAAAAGAATCATAACTACAGTTCTGTTGTACAGCACCTGTGATCAGATACTGAGATCTTTATTTGCTTACCAGTGTTCTAATTTTGGATTATCTTAATGTTTTGTCTTTCAGTTACATGAAATTCCTTCAGCCTCAGACTAGTGAGTTCTCACTTGTTTGTTGTTAGTAAGCTGTCCACAAGGCTACATGTGCTCTCTGACCTGTCCTCTGCTCTTACAAACCTTTCTAGTTTATAAAATAATGATTGAATCGTATCCCCATGTGTGAATTTTAGCATCACACCATGTTTTATAGAGAAACTTCCAGCTGCTACACACTCAAATATATTCTACCCTAACTCAGTCACTGCAAACTGCGATATCCATGCCTGGCTTGCCAAGACATGTATCATCACTGAGAAATACCTAGGTACTGGGACTGGCATTTCTACATTGTACTGGCAGACTAATGTCTGCAAGAATTTTTCATCACACACTTCCACCAGAAGAATGGGCTGCTTCAAAAAAAGCAACAGGACATTGTACAGTATTTCTGAACCTGCATTTTTCCCTCTGGGAGATACAGAACAGAGTATATGGAACTTTT
>VWZY01005015.1:219868-232409 GCA_013399075.1 Chloroceryle aenea | reverse complement strand
TCGGCAGCTGGGGAGGAACACTGCCCCGGCCGGGCAGGGTCGTCCTCCGCCGTCGCCCGGGCGGGAGCAGAAGCCGCAACAGGGCAATGCCCCAGTCCCCCGTGGGACCGCGGAGGTTCCCCCGGCACCTGGGGCACCTCCTGGGCTGGGCCGGGTCCTGCTGTGGGCTGCTGTGCCCTGATCTCAGCGGTGCGCGGGGAGGTGTCCCTTGGACGGCGAGCTGCACCTGCCCTCCAGCCCTTACCCCGTGTGGAGACGCGGCGGGGTGAGACGCTCTCCGGCGCCTCGCCTATGCTCGGCCTTGTGTTTGGTGGGAGGAGGGCAGCCCCTCCATCGGCCTTTTCCCGTTGGGCTCTGACAGGGATCTTGCAGCAGCATCACGCCTGTTGGGACCGCGGCTGCTGTGATGGAGCAGAAAACTTGTCTACCTAAGGGTATGAACTGTGCTAAGAGGAAATGTGACCTCCCCCGTGGTCAGTGTTACTCTGGTGGCATGAGTTGTCAAGTGGCTAAATCTATCATCTAGGATGAGAGATTGTGTGTTGGTTTGGCCCTCACGGCAATGGGTTGACAGCATTCTTTTCGCTGTGGTGTGGTGCAAGTACACCATACAAAGAGTGTGCTTATGTCTTGGTCCCTCTAAGCTCCCTATCTTGCAGGTTGGTAAAAATGAGCAAGCAATGCTTGCCACGAGAAGGAATAGATTAAATGCAGCCTTTCTGAACTTTCTTTTGTGCTTGTATTTAGAGTGTACTGAGTAAATGTAGATGGACTTGTGCTATCATAGAGAACATCCAGAAGGTGTTGGCATTTTGTAGCAAAACCTACCACACTAGGTAACCTGACATCAAATGCTGCCTTTTTTTAAGGACAAAACAGTACTAGTTCTGGAGTAAGAAATACTAAACTATAACTCAAAGGCCAGTGAACTCAGGCCTGTGCTGAGTTTATTGATAAGCGTACCAGAAAAACATAACCGTGTTCATCCCTTGGAGCTAGCACTTCAGATACCAAATTCTATTGTCACTTCTCTATATGTATGGAAAATGTTTTATAGATGTGATCA
This sequence comes from Chloroceryle aenea, assembly GCA_013399075.1. Taxonomy (NCBI): domain Eukaryota; kingdom Metazoa; phylum Chordata; class Aves; order Coraciiformes; family Cerylidae; genus Chloroceryle; species Chloroceryle aenea. Next base: position 231,343 of record VWZY01005015.1, on the reverse strand, counting down.
AAGTGGTGAGTTACTGGCAAAATTAGTGCCTTTCAGCTGCCCTGTTGATCTCATTGTCTGTTGTCACGCTCAGTTCATGTTATGTGAAAGAAGTTATCTTTATAGCTGCTACATTCACATCAAGCCTGATAGCTGATTATTTAAGTAATAGCAGTTACGTCAGTGAGTAGTGCCCAATTCTATCTAAATAGAATGGTCTGGTTTTATCTTCCATGTAAGAATAGATAGCATCATTTTCCAAAGACTAACTACGAGCCAAATCTTTATTCTTTGGACTTATACATTGATAAGTGGATATGTAGAGTGATGCCAGCTTGTAGCCTTAACTGAATTCCTAATCAAGTGTGGATGTCTTCTGGGGAAATAGTTTTAGTACGAGGCACGTTACCTTGTTTGTATAATGAGCACAGTAGGTGCTAAATGGTTGCAAACCTTAAGCTACCTGTTTTTCCTTCCTGCCCTTGTAGCACTGTGGTGCTAGCTGTAGCTACAGGTGAAGGGCCATTGCCAAAGTTCAGGGATGTTTACAGGTGACCAACTTCCACTTGTGGTTGGGAAGAGACTAGAGAAAAACCAAGGGGTGAGAATAAAGGTGGAGGTGAGAAAGCCAGAGGATGACATCGGGGTAATTGCTTTGGCTGTAGTATTGGACAGGTTAGAAGAGTTTACGTTAGAGAGCCCTAGTGGGACTGGTGGGATGGATTATGTTATGTTAATATGCCTGTGTTAACAGACTAAATAAATAGGTCTTGGATTTGGAGCTATTTGAAGGTGGGATTTGTAGTCAGCATTCTGGTTACGGAAGGGATAAGGAACGATGCTTTGCATCAAGTATTTTTCTCTGTTGCTGCTTTCAGCTGTATGTTCAGACAGTCCCAGCTTCAAATTCTGCTCGGCCAGACTGATTACATAATGCATGAATATGGAAAGTACCGGTAATTAAGCTCTGCATTTAGCACCCTATTTAGAAAACTGGATGACTTTGGCATCCTGTTACCTTATTTGATTCATTATGCAGATCTGTTGTGGCCTCTGAAGGTCACAGAGGTACCCTTTAAGTTTCAGTAGCCTACTTTCTTTGATATGGTAAAATCCACACAGATGAGTTGTTGATTTTTGTCAGTGTTGATGCTTAGAACCCCAGCAGTGAGGTGGTTAGAAGCCCATGAAGGTAGACTTTAGGACTGGTAAGGCTTTACATCTTTAATTTCTCTCAAATACTTAAAACTATGAGCAGATCCCTTTTAAACTTAGGGAGCCCAGGCAAATAGGAATTTAAGAACTGTATGAAGATGTCATATAAACACCAGCCCGGGGATGTTGATGGAATCAACATCAGTGTAATTTGAGGAGGGGTGGCTAGTAAACGTAGCTTCTCAGTAGAAGATGAGGATGGTTCATTTGTAGATGCTAGGGAGGCTTTTTAAAGAGAAATCCTAGAATATTGTGCTGTGGTGCAGAGGTCCAGCATGACTCTTGTCTGCTGCAGTGGGTGGTTTACCTTATTCCTGTCTTCATTGGTCTTCATATTTCATTAGCTGTTTAAAACGAATATGAATAATGAAGTAACGTGTCTTGAGCCTGTGTTGCCAAGTGTTACCTAACAGAAAGGTTAAAACCACCTTCTCCCTCCCCTCTCCCTTTTGTCTTTTCTTTCTTTAAACCTCACTCTGACACCTCTTATTGCCAGAGACTAGAACCTGGTTCATGAAATTTTCAGGGATGGCTGCTTTCTGTGCCAACTTCTGGCCAAGTGAATGGTTTCAAATAGCAGTCCCCTCTCTACAGGAGAGGTTTCTGATAGCAATGAAACGCAGTTTTACCGTGTGCTTGTTAATTTAACAGTAGCCTGGGTATGTGTATTTGTGTGCTGAGGTGGAATAAGGATTGTGCTTTTAAGTTTGTTGAAAAAACAAAGAAATCCCCAATGGTTTTAGTGCAGGGGGGGCAGAAATGTTACCCTGCCTCTTGTGAGTGCAAACTTCAGATTAGGGGTTTTTTTTTACTTTTTTCTTCTGTGGGCAATGGCTAGCCACAGTCTTGGTGGGTGAAGAAAACTGAGAGGAAAATGCACGGCAAGGAAACTCGGTGCATAGGTGCACACAGTACACCTGGCAGCTTGGTGGTTCACCTGTAATGGCATTTCTTAACAACCCTGCTTGAAGTTTGATTCTTGGGTAGCAGTGTGGTTGGTAATGACACTTCTTTTCCACATACCTCACATTACTCTAGTACATTTGGTCAATACAATTGTGTCATGCACCTCGAGTTTATAACTTATTTTCCACTCACCCAAAGGCAAACTAAATAATCTCTCCAAAATACCCACAACTCGAAATCAAACTGTGCACTTTCAGTATTTCTGTTACCTTATACACTGATTATCTTATGCAAGCTGTATTTTTTGTAGGACTGATTTCCCTTTGCTTCAGTATATATCAGTTCTGCTTTTAGATCTGAAGAAAGGCAACTTGAGAGAGAACTGTGCTGTCAGTATTCTGCCTTTCCATGGCTTTACCATTTACTCCCTAGGGAGCACTAATAAGGGAAGCAAGAAGCCTGTGCAAAAGGTTGTATTTACTAGAACAAATAAGTTTAATAATACTAAACATACTGATAATACTAAACATAGCAAACTAAAAATACACTCTAAACCTTTTTGTTTTGGGAAATGCCAGAGAGAACCGAGTGCTCTTTAACATTATACACATGCTTTTTACAAACATCATTTTTGCTATCTGAAAACATTTGTTAATATAGAGCCTTAATAATGTGAATATACTGTAATTTCTTGATGCTTTTAATAAATGCATTGAATATTTTATTTTAAAAAATTTAAAATTAGTTTAATGATTTAAATTATATTTTCTTATATTGATTTACTATATANAGAACAAATAAGTTTAATAATACTAAACATACTGATAATACTAAACATAGCAAACTAAAAATACACTCTAAACCTTTTTGTTTTGGGAAATGCCAGAGAGAACCGAGTGCTCTTTAACATTATACACATGCTTTTTACAAACATCATTTTTGCTATCTGAAAACATTTGTTAATATAGAGCCTTAATGATGTGAATATACTGTAATTTCTTGATGCTTTTAATAAATGCATTGAATATTTTATTTTAAAATATTAAAATTAGTTTAATGATTTAAAATTATATTTTCTATATTGATTTACTATATATTAATTGGATATAATTTGATATGATGGCAAGTCTGAGCCCTTGAAAGTAATATTTAAGTATATTTCAATGTCAAGCTACATTTATATTTCATTTCACATAAAATGCCAATGTTCTGTTTCAGCTATACCTGTGTCACTTTTTTACTAGCTTGAAGAGCAACAGACCTTGAGATAATCTGGAGGAGAAATTCAGTTATATACAGTATAGCCTGTAAATTTGGCTCCTTGGGGGTTTTAGTATATTTAAACAGAACTGCTGTGGATGTAAAGTATGTTTTGAATAGAAGCAGTCTCTGCAGGCAGGGAACAAAAGTCCCTGGAAATCCAACACTGAAGCTATCTTTTAGTTATTCCTACTCTTAGCTTTTACAATTCTGTGAGCTGTCACTGCCTGTGCCATACTGTGGAGCCATATGAGGGAGGGGAATCCTGTCATTATCCACTATATGAACACCTCGTGTCACTGGGAGTAGGAACCTGCACCATGGAAACACTATGCTGCTGTCATGGTTGTTTTTCAGGTGGGGAGGCAAGAGCTAGTAACAATAGAGGGGACCCCATATAAGCTTTGCTGGATGTGGGGTGACTTGTAGGAGCCACCCTCAGCCTTTCTGCCCTGTGGGAACCAGGCTCTGGGGAGACACAGCAGCAACAGCAGTTAGCAGGGAGGAAATGGAGCTTGGGAGTTGGGGGGGGAAGCCAAGGGGAAGGAAGTAGCAGCATCCTTTTGGCTTGGGGACAACAAAGGATCTGAATCCAATAAGGTGCAAAATGCTTCCAGTTTTCTTAAGTTCTAGCTGCAAAAGTGCTGAGAATTACTGTGCTGTGTGGTGGATGTGAGTAGTACCATAGCAGTGTTTGCCAGTACAGGGGAACTAACCTTGACAGTAAATGCTGAGATAAGTAAGAGGCATAAGGTAGTCCTGCTCTGTTAAAGTAAACAGAGGCCGTTCTTCTTCACAAAGTAATCAACAGAAGTGATAGCAGTGTTGGGAGCTCCCTCTTGTTTCATCCAACCTTTCTTATTGCTGTTACTGAAAAAAATATGTCTTTCATCATTTATAAGCAAAGGCATGTGCTGATATGTACTTCACAAGTGATCTTGTGAGGCTTCCTCGACAACAAAGCAGCAACAAATTAAGGTAAATGCTGTATGTGGCTGCTGTTGGGAGGAAATTAATATATCAGTGGTTTTGTCCAGCTCTCTTGCTCTCCACCATACCATGAACAGTTGTCCAAAGTGAAAGGTTAAGATCCAAACATCTCATCTTTCAGTCTGTATTTGATGTGAATGTGAGACCTCTCACGTGAGGAATATGCAATTGTCATCCAGGGTAGTAGGCATCTCCCATTGCTTGAGAGTCTTCAGTCTCCAAAGTCTCCAAGTGTCTGCATCTTAGCTACTCATCCATAGTCCTTGTAGAGAGATGAAGATCTGATCTTTTCATCTAAGGGAGTTAAGTGTCATTCCTGTCACCTGGAGTAAGCACATTTGGCCAGATGAATCGTGCTGTGTGTCTCCACTGGCATGGCAGCCTGGAGGACGCCGTTTGTACTCCCATTTATTCAGATGAATTCTTCCCCAGATACTGTAACTGGAAGTTTCATCAGCGTGGGGTTGCCCTCCAGCTCAGCCTTAGAGCTACTGAATATGTACCTTACGCTCTTGAATTACCTGGCTAGGTTATCTTGCACTTCTCAGGACTCAAAGAAGAGTTGTCTATTTACATTTCTAAACCATTTGTCTTTGCAGCATTATGCTTATGAGCCTAAGTGTTTCACTCCCAAGAGTAAATAAACAAAAAGAAATGTTTAGAAACAAGTAGGGACTCTTGCAGAGTTGTTTGGGCTTGTCTACACGTTTGTGGGTTGGGTTTTTTTTCATGCTTTTAATTAGCTTTGTATTCCCAAGAGCTGATTTATTCTGAATTAAGCTGCATTGTTACTCACCTTTGTCTGTTTCCCCTCACTGGTGTTTGTGTAGTGATGCGGGAAACCAGATCCAGCTGAAAACTCCTGTATGCACCAATTCAGTCTTCACCTGAATCACTTCCCCAGTTGGATTCACTGGGAATTACACGAATGCTGTTGCTGGTGCAGAGGAAAGGGCTGAGAGGAAGGAAAACCAGGACTTCAGCTGGCACTGCTGCCATGGTGTAGGATTAAGTTGTTTGTGGAATTATGACATAAGATGTAGGACACAACTTTTAGCAAGTTAACTGTTTGAAGTGTTGCTGCTCAAAGGAGAATGCTCGTGTCTGAAAAAGCAAGCGTAAATAATTCCTTGAAAACTAATTTGCCTGCAGTAGACAAAAGAAATGGCATTAGAGCAATGAATACTGGCAGCTCTGGACCTAGGTGCTAGCAGATGATTGGAGACACTTTCAGCTGCGACCATCTCTGTCTGCATCAGGACAGGTTTTTGTCCTTGCTGCAGATACTCCAGCTTCTACACTGCATGGTAGTTTAAACGGAGCTTCATCCACAGTTTCAGCACAAGTAAACTGTGAGATGTGCTCATGAGTGTTTCTCCCAGTTGTAGGGTAACGGGTGGGTTAGTACCCAAGTCATCTTTTTTCTGCTCTCTGGCTGTCCCCAGTGGCTTGAGAGGAAATGGTGCATGTTGGGCTGTTTAAACACCAAAGGAGTGTGGGGGGCAGTACTGGGCACTTCGCATAGCATTCTCGTGGAGTAAATTTTGTCAGCGAGCTGTGAATTTACAATTGGACATAATTAGCACATGATGCCTGGTAGTGTCTGGTCATTCCTCTCTGAACTCTGTCAGCCAAACTGATTTTACTTTCCTGCAGGTAAGTGCCTTGCTTTCCTTAGTTACTGCACATCTGCATTGATGTCTCCTAGATTAGTCTGTCTGCTGAGGGATAAGAACTTTTCACGCCTTACCTTCCTCCTTCTGTCTCTGTGTTGGCCTTTTCATTTATTGAAAGGCTCCGAGTGCTTTTGCTTCAGACTTGCAGGAAAGGCTGCTATGGAGTGTTCATGGCTGTTTCTTGTTTGTGTTACAGTTCTGCTAGGGAAATAAATGAGTCCAGGAGCTCTGGAGAAAGAGCTCTGGTCTGCAGGGGGTGAGGCAGACAAGGGTGGGAACATGCCACTGGGCAGCAGGGCAATAAACTTGTTCAGGCACCCCATTGTGTTTGCAGAATGGGTGGCATCGGCTCAAGATGGGAGCAACAGTTGCTCTCTGCTTCCTTCTGAATTGTGCTTCTGGCAAGTTCTGAAACCTGCTGAGTACCATGCTGACCTGGACAAATATTACAGTTGTTTAAAAAGCTACTTGTAGAAATAATGTTGACAGACACAGTGAAGCACAGGAATGTACTTACTCTTAGTTTTAACTTCTAGTACCGAGTGTTCTTGCAACACAGCTTATTTCAGAGTATGGTGCAGCAGTTGAGGTCCTGGCAAACAACTTGAATTCGAGCCAGTCTCTAGGTTCATGATGTATGATTTACAGGAGCCAGGAACACAGATGTTTGAAGTGACAGCTGTATTTCCATTATTTTGCAGAGTGCTTGTTTGTGGGAATTGTTACTTTTTTCCCCTACTATTAGATCTTTAATATGAAGAAGCTAATTTTCTTCAAAAGTTAATTATCTCTGTTCTTTCATTCTTTGGTACTGCTAGTTAAAACTTTTTAGAGGGAATTATGGCATTAAACTTACTTGATGTAAGTAAAGTCGGTCTGCATGAAAATTAAAAGTACACTTGCTTGAAGCAGCCTGAAGCAGTAGGAACAAGAGCGTTTAATGGGATGAATTTCAAGTTTACTTCTTGCTGCAAGCAATTAAGTTATAACTGCAGCAGACTTTGGAATATTAAAAGAGTTAAAGTACTTAAGAAATCAGTTGTTGAAGGAAGAGAACCTGATGTATTAAAATTCTTATTGAAAACTATTAAGTTTTCCCAGACATTTGATTAGATAAGGACTTCCTCCTTCTTTAGATCAGCTATGAATATCTGTCTGCTCTGGGATGCTTTACCTCAGCAAAAACTACTGGGTACCCTTTAGCTATGTTCTAAATCTTGCTGGAGATCTTGTTTTAATTAGTGATTTTACCTGTGAGTACGTTGTTAATCTGTCAGTAAGGTTCTCCTCATTATTATTTTCTTAAAAGCATGATTTACTGTTGCTGCAGAATGAGTGAGTGAGCCCTCTCAGCAGACACTGTCAGTAGAAAGGGGATCGAGGCAGTGCCATGTCACAAGCTCTCTGCACAGAAATCATCTGTGGGGTTTGAGGGGTGAGAAGTGAGGTAACAGAGTAGAGCAGGTTTTGTGGTGGTGTGCTACGTAGGTAATGGTTATTGCCATGTGCAGGTTAATGCATGCTTTTAAGTGAATACTCCATGCTTTCATAAATTCTACTGTGGTGAAGAAAAATAAAAAAAGAATGTATATAAGCTCTCACGATCAAACTCTTATAAATAAGTGATGTGCCTGTAGATTCATTCAGAACAGCAGAGAATCTTTGTTTCCCAAGGATGACTGCACATATTCAAAGATGCTTTTTAATATCTGATGCGTTCAAGTATTAAGTCTTGCATCAGCAAGCCACTCAGAATGATCAGGTGTTGTCTTCCTTTACCCTAGCCTAATTGCACGGTAAAAAATCTAAAAGCTCAGATTCTTATGTCCAGACTCTCTCAGCATTTTTTTCAGTCCAGAAACTGTGTGCCTTTGCCTTACGAAACTGTGGTGATTTTAGCTTTTCCAAGAAGGTGTGTATTGAATTGGAGGAAGAGCAATTGCATGGCACTGTTTCCTGATCCTGATCCTGATGTGGGGCAGAAATGTTGTTGCCCCACTGTAGCTTTATGCCATTTTTTCTACAGCTTATACAGATTAACCGTTAGTAAGAATATACTCTGAATAGTCCCCTCATGAAAGAGCTTTGGTATGTCTGGGGGCTGGCTGTAAACAAACGGTATCTCACAGTTTCGGATTTGCAGAGCTGAGCATTGCTTACTTTTTTGGTGTGTTGTTGTAGAGATGGTAAGGTGCAGCTTTCGTTACTCCAAATCATGTTAAAATTCAGAAGAGCTTTTAACAAGCCAAAGGCTTTGGAGGAGATGCACGCATTTACCAGTGCTTTCTCTTGTTGAATTGTATCTCTTAAGGTATTCTTATAGCATCTTAAGTGTGTAATAAAAGTGTTAATATAAGGATGTGTCTTCCTTGGAGAAGAAGCACTCCTTGCTTACTCTCCAGTCACAGGATAAGGAGGATGCTTCTCTTGTGCAGAAGATAAGGTCAGGAGTAAAGAGAAAGTGAAGTGACCAAGATGGCACGCTGTCGAGGTGAGGGCTGGGGAATAAACCTAGGCCACCCAAGGATCGGGTCTTAATTCATGCCATTTTTACTGTAATGATTAGGGATCTTTTAATGCTAATCATGGCAGTTTCTTCTTGGACCTTTGTGAAATAATTTTCAAATTTAATCACCCTTTTCGTGCATTCCATGCTTTTCTTTGTTAGGCTTGGATGAGTGTGAAGGGAAAAGGCAGAAGGCTGCCTGGCAGTGGGCAGTGTGGTGATGCATCAGCAGTCTGAGCTTGCTTTCAGCCTCCTGGGAAGGCAGACAGCCCCCACATGCTACACTGATGGTCAAATTTGAGGATTTTTTTTTTTTTTTTGGTAAGTAAATATGCAGCCTCTTGTCCCCAAAATGAATGGCAAGTTTGTTTTCTGAATATATATATAGTGAAAGTAAGGAGAGGGAAAAAAACAAGCAAACAAACAAAAAAACACAAAAAGGCAAAAATAAAAAGCATGAAGATGATAGGATGACACGTTCAAGTTCTTATATAGGAAATGAAGTTTGAATGGATTCCAGCTACAAGTACTAAGCAGCTTCTTCCTTTTCCTGTTGCTCTTTGCCTCACCTTCACTTCACTATTGAGTTGAGCTTAATTTTTGACTTTATTTCAGTCTGCCAAAAAGACAGCCTACATCTTCAAATCTTGTCATGTAAACAAATCTGTATTTCAAACACACTCACAAGCTTGATGTTGTTAGAATCTTATTTCACGTTCTTCAGCAGCAAGATAAAACACCTCAAAGCCAAAGTGCTGTTAAAAAGTCAGCATTTGTCTGTAGTTACAATGCAGAAAATACCATAAGAAGCAACTACTTTAATTCAAAGAGCGAGACACCGCAGGTAAATGTTCATCTTGGAGAAGTTTGCTAAAAAATAATTGAACTTGTAAATAATGTTCTCTGTGCTTCTAGTATAATATTTGGGTTTGCTTTTATTATTATTATTATTATTTTAGACAGAATGATGACCCGTGATTTTATGAAGTAGCTGTGTATTGCATTCACTGGACCTTTATGCCTGAGGGGGAAATAAAAATACTGTGTGTTTTATACTACATTAAACAGAATAGGGCAGAAGAAAAGAAGTTAATAATATATGTCCATTGATTGTTTTCCTTGTCATGAATTATTCACATACTAGTATTCTTAGTTTTGTTAGATTTGAGGGTTTTTTTCAGCATTGCAAAGAGGAGAACAAATGAAAACATGACTGCTTATTATCTTGATGCTAGCTATTATCTTCACGCCTTAATTTATGTCAGTTAGTGTTAATTACCAGGTTTCGGAGACAAAAATAGCAAGTCGATGCGTTTAACTTCCCTGAATGACTCCAAAACCCAATAAATTTAGTGTTTGCTAGACTCCTGTCTCCTCCTCACTTCTGCTAGACAACTGGGATGCATACAGTTGTGGGTTGGAGACTACAGCGTTCGTGCACACACGTGCAGATGTGCACACATGCTTGTCTTGTAAGGCCATATGGTATGAATCAAAGCTTACCTCACAGTAGTAAAACTAATGCATTTTCCACCATTTTCAGTGATGTATTCATGGCATGATATTCTGTACTTTGAACAACTGACAGTGATTGTCCTTTGCAAACGGTCGTTATTCTGTGAAATTAATGTGTTATCCAGGATACTTGGCTTCAGTTTTGTCCTTGGATTGCTGTGGCTACTTCAGTAACACCAGAAGTTGTGTATTCTGTTCTGTTCACTTGCATTGTTCAAAGCAGATTTGGCTTGTGAATGTGTACAGATGTGTTTGCTCTTTCTTGTTCATGGCAAGAGATTTGAAAGAAACCCTAGCTAGCAGATACAAGTCCCGTGAATTTATTTGGTGTATGAGCTTGTGCAATTCCTTGTTCACAATTCTTCATGTGGTGAGGCCTCTAAACAAGCATCACTGGCTTCTGGGTTTTTTTGTTGTTTATATTTTTGTTGGTTGGTTTGTTTTTGTTAGTTTGTTTTGTCATGTGTTGTCTGTCATCCGTGTTCCCCCCCCCCGAGTTTTCATGATGTTTGTATACTATTATCAGGAGTTAGAAATTTCCAACTTTCTCAAAAAAGGTGGATTTTAACATTAGACTTTAAAATATTTTACATAAAATTACATTACCTAGAATTTTTTCTCTCATTCTCTTAGCTCAAGACAACCCAGCCTTTAGTCTGTGATAGTGCCTTTGATACTATTAAAAATTATCCTTCCTAAAACTACAAATATGTTTAGCATTAAAGTGGCGAGCTGACCTACTTTATATCTTTTTATCTGCATTAAGCAGGGATCCAGAGGTAGTTACGATACCCTAAAAACTGTCCAGATGTTGAATCAGATGTTTTTACCCAGAACCAGTGAAGTCCATATACTTTTTTTTTTTTCCACCTCAGTGGTGCTTTGTGCTAGAGCCCATGTGATTCTGTATTGATGCTTTGTAACTAAAGGAAAAAAATGTCACGCTTCCAAGATGCTGTTACCCTGATATAGGGTAAGACACAGGGGGGATGGAACCAGATGATCTTTAAGGTCCCTTCCAACCCTAACAATTCTGTGATTCTTAGTACAGGTAAAAGTGGCAGAGTAATGTGTTATTCTGTATGTTGCCTTAGTGAAAATCAATACTTGTAGGAGATTCTCTTTGGTAGTGATAGTAAATCTTGGGTTTCTAACTACTGTTGTTCTCTTAGTATGTATGCTTGGAAACTGATATTCTGTCATTTTTCTTTACCAGAAATATCAAGTCTTGTCATGGTTTAGGGTCAGGGCAGACCCTTAGACCTAACAGATGCTCTCTGTTAACCCCCCTCCCTCCCCAAAGGGGAAAAGAAAGGGAATAAGGGAGAGAGACAGTGATTAGAAAAGGAAACTAGAACAGCTTTAATAATGATTAATAATAATAAAATAGAATATGTACAAATATATACAAAACCAGTACCGAACCCA
>VWZY01005015.1:155361-200662 GCA_013399075.1 Chloroceryle aenea | reverse complement strand
GGCTTGTTTTAAGGCTGAGTAAGGAGATGTCTCAAACTGTGTCTTTGGGACTTGAGTGTGGTGAGCCTACAAGGTGGTACAACAGTGATTTCCAGTCTGCTGCTGGGTCTCTTGGTTTCAGTAATGCAAGGAAGTCAGTTTTCAGCACTCCCACATGATAGTTCCTGTGTTGCTGTGGCAGCAAGGCAGGGTGACATTTGGCTTCCAAAACAGGCACATGAGAGTTTCTGCAGTGCAAAATCGCAGCAGTGATTAGTGTGGCACCAGATTCCTGCTTGGTTTTGCGTTGTTTGTTTCATCCTCAGCCCACTCAGCCCCTTGTGAGCCTTTTTGAGCTAGCTTTGAATAAGAGACATTGTGAACATACTTGTCAGGGAAGCAGTCTCCCCTTTGGTGCAATGAAGAAATACTTTCATGTGGTCACCACAGATCACAAAATATCAATCCCATTTTAATCTCTTTTATTAAAAACTAAAAAACTTAAAAAAAAAGGGTGTGTGTGTGTAAATAGAAACATCCATTTCCCTGCAGTCACCTGGTTCTCTGTAGGTCCTTTGTGTTATCCTGTAGCATCTCTTTCATGCTTCCTTGGAGTAGCAATATGGAAAAGATTTTCTTGGCTAGATGTGCAGTACTGACAGGCTCCTTAGCATAAGGAGTGTCTGGAACTGAGAAACTTCTCCCATGCCTGCCTATGGTCCATTTCCTCAAACACCAGGAGTACTTGTCATCTTTTCTTCCTTATCAGACTTTAGCCAGTCACCTTCTTACCTGACTCTGTCTCCAAGTCTGGGCAGAAACCAGGCTGTTTGGAAACTGGCAGAGTCTGGTCACTTGGTGAACTTCACAGCTGGTCTTCCTACATTAAAACTAATATTAAAGGGGTATTCTTGGAATTAAATTTCATGCATATCAGATGATATAGATTTTTAAAATATTTTTTAAAGATCAAGTTCTCTGAAGAACTCTTTTTTGATCTCTTTTATACTGGATGTGAATTGTAAATGTGAATATAGGATTTTTCAGACCAAATTTAAGTAACGATAATTTTAGATACCCTATTTTGTGTGGGTTTTGGAATTTTTTCCCAAACTATGAATTTATTGTCGTATTCTGTTTAAAAATACAGGTTGATTAAATCTTCAGACTGTGGTGAATAAGGCTTCAGTTACAACTGTTTATTCATAAGCTGTCTTCACTAATCATGCTTTTGAATCTCCAAAAAATCGTGGTATAGCAAAAGCCAAAATACTGCAAATGAAGCGGTTGAGTCTGTAGAACATAGGTGTGATTGGCAATGCTACTCGCATTCCTAATGCTGTTGACCTTGGTGGTGTTGTCCCTGTGCTTCCACCTTAAAAGTTTGCTTTTCTGAGTGCTCATTTGTGGTGGTCTGACAGCTGGATGTGAGAAGGGTGTAGAACCAAACAGCTGCCTGGTAAACACTTTTCTGTGTTCTATCTGGTAGCTGGCACTGGCACTTCAAAGTAAAATTGGATTAGCGTTAAGAGCTAATTCTTTTCTTTGTGTACTAAACTTCGAACAATTCAGAACTAGTTTGTTAGGTGTATATAGGCAGAGCATTCAAAAATAGGAGCCTAATCTTACACTGCATGTGCTGCTTGACTTTTTCCCAAAGGTGAGCTGGTGACATAGAGCTTGAATCCCTAGAGTCTCTGGAATTGTGGAGTTGTGTACGGACCACTTAGAAAACTTCATTTCCTGGACTTGCCGAAGCTTGTGGTTTCTGAAATAGCTTAACCTGGAAGTAGGAGAGTCTTACAGTTGTCTTTGCAGCACCAGTGAGCATTGAGGGAAAAAAAAAAAAAAATAGTGGAAAATTCCTGTGTAAAAGCTGGCAAATATTTTATTGGCCATAAGGAACATAATTAAATTACTTAAAGAAAAAAAAAATCATGATCTGTAGTCATTTAACATCCAAAAAACCACAAAGATTTTTGGAGTTAAGGCAGCATATAAAAAGCAGCTATGAAACACATTTTACATTTAAGTAGACTATTTTTACTAGTTTTTGCTTCAGGTGTTGGTTCATATCTGGTTGTGAATATGTTTCAAAGATTTATAGACATCATCCATCACCATTTGCTGCTGTGAGTGACAAATCTATTCTGTTGGACTTTTTTTCTTTTGCCATAAAGCTCCGTGCCACTCATCTTCCAGCACTTCCTTAGCTGCTTAACCTTTGGTTTACTGAAGTGTGTTCGAGAGCTGTGTTCCTGTTAGATGCCTTTCTGATTGCAGCTTGCTCTGGTTTTATCTTGCAACTGCGGCAAGTGTTCCAGATGCTGAGTGCTGTCACACAAGCGATGCCAAAGATTCAGGGGGAGATGAGTGCACCACGTGCCTTGTAGTTCTAGCCAAGGTGGGACCCAGATGGGTTATAGCTATTCCAAAGTTTGATCTTGTGGAAAGCAAGCTGCAGAAGTTGGTGCGGATGACAGACTCCTAGGTCTGCTCCCAGCACAGGCTTGGGACAGAGAGCCAACAAATTTCACTGGGTCCCGTAACAGAAGACTAGAGTTGGTGCTCTTGCAAAACTCGGATGCTTTCAGGGCATTTTGTTCAGTATACCTTCCCCTCGCTCCCAGTACCCTGCTGCTGGTTTTGATGCCTGTGTGATGTGAAGTCAGTGCTTGTATGCATCACTCTGTGCCTCTGGAGAGAGGAGTGTAATATTCCTGCAGGCCCTGAGCAGCGTCAGAGCACAATGAGTGGGTAGGGAAGTGTTTTTATCTCTTAGAGCCTGTCTTGACTGCTGTGAAGGGAGAAGGCAGAGCTTTTGATTTTTTGATTTTTTTTTTTTTTTTTCCCCTCTCCATCTCACTTCCTTGCTAGCTAGCTGATGGCCCTGGGATGGTGGGGTGAGGGTGGTATCTCTGGGAGCTGAGAGGCAAAACTGACCCAGTGGCAGGAGAGTATGCCAGCTACTGAGCGAATGCCCTGCTTTGCAAGCTGGCTCCAGGACAGCATGGCTCTGTACAGCCCTTGGACCAAGAGTCTTGGGACACAGCAGTTGTATAGTTTTGTGCAAATCAAAGGGAACAGCCTGAAATACTCAAGTTGTTGGTTTGTTGTTTTTTTTTTTTTCCCTGACACGCCCACATCCATGGGGAGATGACGCTTTGCATATACAAACCCCACACGTGTAGGAGGATCTTAAGCTTGAACAGCCAGCTGCTGTAATAAATAAAACGTAGTAAATGATCCTGAAGAGAAAGAGGAAATAGGAGTCAAAAGGCCAAGGTGTTCTGGCCCGAAACAGATGTGGCAGTATCGGGGGTGGATGTGCGGAAGAGGAGGGAGTCTTGGATGATGTCAATGAAGAGTGTAGGTCCAGCTATGGGCGATCAGGCAACCCACCCAGCAGAGCAGTAAGGAAGCCCAGCTGCTCTTTGTTACCTGTGGGGAACATAGCTATATGCTGTGTCTGCTGCCTCACACCTCGGCCCTGAAGAATTTGGCAGGTAAGGAAAGTGGAGTGATGGGTGTATCAATAAGCAGGACCTGTGACATGGTGTAGGTGTTACCCTCTTGCTACTGCACCAAAGGAAAAAAATATCTCTGCATTTTGTCTTCTGATCAGTTGATCTTTTTGATCAATGTCAAGGCAAATCCAAGTATGAGCAAACTGCAACAGTCAGTCTAGAGCTAGTGGAAATTACTGGAGTACGGTAAAGGCTTAAAAAGGAAGGAGAGCCCAGTATTCAGGAAGAACCCCCCTTATTTTGTTAATTACTCCAGCAAGGCGAAGGGACAGCATTTGCAGACTTATGAGTTTCCCATAAGCATCTCTCCTTGTTCTCATTTCTTTATTGCAGTGTATGGAGAATGTCCACCTCTTCCCATCCTCTCCCATCCTACCCAGGCTGGTAGACATGGCAGGAAGCTGGGTGAGCCCCCAGCTCTGTTAGTTGACTGCCTGTGGTGTTAAAATCCTTTTCCTGGTCCCCACACCCCATCTCAGCCCAAAGGCCTTTTCCTTCTGCAAAGATGAATGCACACATCTATTTTTATTTACTAGAAGGTGAAAGGTCTAGTAAACACAAAACATTGTATAGATCCTCTGCAAGCTAGCAAAAATATATATAACCTTTGATTTAACTCACACAAAAGCTAGATGCTGCCCTATCTTCATTACATTTTCACCTGTTACTGCTTTTTTTCTCTCTGGTAGTTTGGAGCTTGTTTTCTTAAATACAAGTCTGTATCTGCTTCTTAAGAGCCTCAAACCAAGAAGCAACCCCTCTACCATCTTAACAGACTTACTTCATCATCGAGCAGTGATTTTTAGCCTTTTTGTTTTTATGAATCCTATTAAAAATACAGACAATTCCAGTAATGGTGAAAATGCCAATATAACACTGGTAGGCCTCGTGGCTTGCTTTTTTAAGACTTTTTTTTTTGAGACTTGCTCTTTTTCAGATGTAACCTTGTGAATCTCTTGATGTAACCTCATCAATCTCTTGATGTAATCTGTATGTTCAAGGGCTTTGGGCAGAGCCTGAAAACACTGTGTGGAAAACAAACAAGCTTTCCTCAAAAGGGAGTACCCATTTGTTAAATGTTGCAAATGAGTGCTACGCGGAGTAATTAGGGATGCCCGCAAAAAAATGAGAGGAAGATGCTGCTTTTGTTTTTAGTCTGCTGGGACCTGTTTCCTCACGCTAGATGTGGGAGCTCCAGGACTCTGGTGTACCAAGGGGCCTTCCTGCTGCTCTGAACTTCCACGTTCCAAATATTTGAAATACTGTGCTACATGATTTTGTGGCTTCTTCTAACTCTGGATTTCATTGATTTGGGAAAAATGTTTTGTAACCTCAGAACTGAGCTGCCCCACTTGTTGGAATCAGTGTGCCTGCTGTTACTGAAGTAAGTGATCTAAAAAGGAAGCATATTTTCAAGAGGACTCTTTGAGGCACAAATTAGCAAGGGTTGCAATGTAGCTGTTGAAAAACAAGCAGCCTTAATTTAAAAAGCAATTTCAGATTTCTGTGCACTTTATAGAATGAACTTCTGAAACCTATTTTTCTTGGCAGGTTGGTACAGTCTCAGATGAAGCTTGGGAGGAATTGTCTCAAACTTTGGTAAAGAGAGACAAAAGTAAAATATATGTCGTGTTGTGGGTTGTTTTGGTTGGTGTTTGTTGTTCTGTTTTCTTTAAACTGGCACGACTGCTATTAGAACGTATTTGCTGTAGTTTGCTCTAATTGGTTATCACTGCTATTTAAACAAAATTAAGCTTGAACAAGGTATTGCTCTAGTGTAAATTCATTTATTTTGGGTTTCAAAATTTAATCATTTGATGGAATTTATCTCTAGTAGGGCTTTGTCTTTTTCCTGTAAAAAAAAGTAAATGTGTATCACTAAGAGTTTTGGAGTAGGAGGACAGCAGGCCAAAGGTACCTAAATATGGAGCAAGGTGTTTGACAAACAGCTCTGAAAATTCACAGCCGAGGTACTAAACATGTCTTGTCATCTTGTCCAGGTTATTTCAGCAGTAGCTCATCAGGCCAAAGAAAATGGTGGTTTTAAACCAAGTGAGACTTCAGCACAAGAGTAGAAAAAACCCAGATTGGGATTCCTGTATGAGACCATCAGCCTTGAGCCACTTCTTACACTGCAGCAGGAACCTAAGCTGGAGAAGATACTCTCTAACTGCTCTGGCTGCCAGAAAGGCTTCCTGGCCTGGAGTAGGGCTGCCTCTTGCAGACCCTTTCCCCCATGCCTTCTGACTGAGCCTTGGCATCAGAAACAAGAGAAATCTCAAGATCAAGGCTGCATCTTCAGAGTCCAGGCTTTCTTACAGCTGATGTAACAGGCAGTCCCCAGGTAACCCCTCAAATTTGTGGAAAAGGATAGGCATGGTGCAAAAGTAGTTTATGGCCTGCAGTGCCATCTCCTCCTACCCCCTGTCTGTGTTGATGGCAAGTTTAGCACTGCATCACTAAGTGAATTATGAAATCCTACCCACTAAATGTCAGAGGTACCTATTTGATGAAAGTTCTTTCTACCAAAGGATATGTTTGCTGAGGTTCCTACTTGAAAAGAGATCTTGAGAAATTCCACTCACAAAACTGCCAGTTTTAACATGGCAGTAACAAAAAACGAATTTCAAAAGCAGACTCCAAAGTAGATAGCAGTGCTTTATATGGAAGTATACCCATTTAAAGGAATATGAAAGGTATTTTGCTTGGCTTTGGTACTGCAGGTAACATAAGAATCACCACTTTTCAAATGGGTGTCTCTACACTTGGAACGTCTGTACATAGCTGAGCAATTATGTTGCATGTTTTGTGCTATTTATGAACCCACGGATCCTGTGGTCCATGTGAATAAAGCCACAACATCATTTCAGCCCAACTTTAATATTAATTTAATTGGTAGAAAGTTAAAGTTCTAATATTTAAGGTTGTTTCAATCACGTTAGCTGTTAAAGATGGTTACTTGCCCTGCTTTTTCTTCATTTAGCTACCCACTCAGGTGGGAGTATTGGGATGAATGAACCAATGCCAAAGTTACAATCCTTGTTCACAATGTACATCTTGGCATTAGTGTAACTAAGCCATTTCTTGAACACTCAAGTCTACAGATGTGCTTGTTTACAGTGTCATTTAAGGCAATTTGATTTTTAATTTTTTTTTGTCGCTCTTATACTTCATCCACATATATGTGGGTAGAAGATGTTAATGTGCCTGTGTAATTTTGTTGTAACTATGTAGAATCATACCTGTCACTTTTGCCATGCTGTGTTGGCTGATACAGTACTAGAGCAGTGGAGCAGAATTCCTTTTCTCTTTGTAAACATCTGTGGCAACTCATCTGATCATCAGCATCCTTGGAGTAGGCACCCAGTTCCTACTGGATAAGTGCTGCTAGATTTCCTAACCTTTCCAATCGTATGCTCTTTAAAACAGTGCATATTGTGCTCTGCCAGCTGATGGCTACAAATCTCCATTGTGCTGGTAGCTCAAGGCTGCCTGGGAATTTGGGTTGGCTTTCAGCAATGATAGCAATCTGCTGTCCTTTTACTCTTCCCTTAAGTAATTTTGTAACCTCAAGAGAACTGGCCACTTGGGTTATTAGACCAGTTGTTGAAATAAAGACATCAGCTTTCCTGTAAACAGCTTGCTACGGGTTATACGTGTGTGTATATTCCCTACTGCAGTGCTCACTGCAACTGTATTTATGACTAAGTATGGTATAAAAGGTTTTTAATTTATTGGGCTGGTTCCTTTAAAATATTGGTTAACTGTTTCATAATGTTATTTTATTTAGCAATTCCTTTAAGTGCAAGAACAGAATTAATTACAAACAAACAGAGATTATAGCTCTGTGTGAAATACGTAATCTTTTTTTTAGCTTCAAAAAGTATCCATAAAGTTCATTTTAGAGTGAGTTTCAGGGTAGTGATGTGGACTGACAGTGTTGAGGAAGTATTTAAGCAAGGGCTGTCAATTTTAGTGTAAGTAGCTCTACCTTTTCTTATCAGTTTAATTTAGCATACATATAAGTGTGCATGTGTGTGTAACATACATGAACCCTTGATTTGCTGACTGTATGTTCATCTTAGACACGCATATTTTGCCCTTTCAGAAGCTGGTTATTGGTCTTGTATATGTACTTTTTCATTTGCTTCCCAGCAAATTCCTCCACAAGACCCTATTAAGGCAATTTCTATGTGTGAGTTCAGCTCCTGTATGATTTGGTTATTTAGAAATTCCTTCTTCCTGCTTTCCCTTTAAACATTGCTCATAAGCAGTAGATCACTTTCCAAACATACAGTTGTTTGTTTAAACAAATATAATACTTTAAAATACTTGCTTAATGCATAGATTAAATGGCCTACAAAATATTCATGTTGCTGTCTATGCCAAGGAAGTGGAGAGCTGCTGGAATGTTTTCAGTCTGCTTATCTGCTTGTTAATGGGGAAGTGGATGTATTTGTCAAACTAAGAATGCCAGCAGCCCTGTGTGGTAGCGTTACTTCTAAACAGATGTGTGGTTTGCAGCATAAGAAACAGAAGAGGTAAAATGAAAGAATGTGACGGATTCTGTGCTGTGGGAGAGAGCTTGAGCAGAGAAATAAGTATCTAAAGCTACAAATATATAAAGTGGGTTTATGCCAGAGTGTGAACAATAACCCTTTTCTGTTGTCATATGGACAAACTAGTGAATAATATGAGCATTTGTCAGAGTCCTGTACTCTCTGACTGAACTATTTTAGGTAGGCCCCAAGCGGAGGTTATAATGTTTGTTATCAAATGTACATACTTTAAGATATTTAGCATTACATAGGGTTTTGATTTAACACAGTGATACAAAGTATGCTGATACTGCAATACAGATGCAGTTGGCACTTGGGAAATACAGCACTGGCATTAACAGTTCAATCACCACACCGATGTGTGATAGCTGTTGCTGGCCTCTACAGCGTGCCCACTGTCACAATGCTGGGCATCACCGGCCACCGAGGAGATTACATATGTATGGGTTGAAACTGGCTCATGCCCGTGCTGTCATTGCATTTCTTTCTGTTAGTTGCTCAGGTTTTATACTCTCTGCTGGGGTGAGCCATGTATACACTCCCTCCCCATGCTGGTCAGGGAGATATTCTCACTCTTTTAATGAACTTCTAATGAATGTAGTCAGTTGATCGACTCAACTGACATAGCTGTTTATCTAAAACAAAGGCCACCCTTGGGTCTCATTTGTGTTGTGATAAAGTCATCTCTGTTTGCAGCAGCTGTGGGCAGTCACACCCTGCATTATTGCCTGAGCTTCAGGGCACAGCGCCCTTGCTCATCTCTCAGCCTTCTTCCATTGTTTATTGGCCAGTCACAGCATTTTACATTGAGATTTATCTCTAAAGAGAACAGATAATTCGCCGATTTATTTCATCAGCTATTTCTGCTGTGGTTTGTTGATTTTCAGCATTTGGATTTGTGAACCCCAGGAGTCCTTCCGCAGAGTGCTATCCCCTTCAGGCAATCATGCAGCCTCAACAAACAAACTTCTCCAGGTCATTTTCACACTTTCCCAAAACCTGGCCACAGACCTCTAGGCTTCAGCCTAGACCCTTGTCCCCTGTCTAAAGGGGTAGCTGTGGGACTGTGAGGAGCACTGCTGGAAATCACAGCTGTGGGGTGACCAAGAAATACAAAGGTATGCTCCAGTGCTCTTCCCCAGCGTGCAAAGCAATATAAGCTGGATGAGCAGTGTATCAGAACCTGGTCATTGTCACTTTCTGGTTTTTATATAAAATGAGTCCATAAGAAAGATTAATGTTGCAAGTGTAACTATAACTGTACTTTCCAATTATGATTGTGAATTTGTGGAAGAGCCAATAACTTCTGATTTACATAACTGGCTTCCAGTGTAGGGAAGTAGAAAGTAACTGTTTAAAAGTCACACTTTTAGTTTGATGAGATTTTTTTTGCTTGTGAAATTTTAACAGCCCCAAAATTAATCCCTGCCAAGAATTAAGATCACCGTGGCTGTTATAATAATTTAAACTGAAGCAAGTTTTAGTTGCTGAGTCAGTTATGCTCTGCATATATATGCAGTGATTGCAGCTGAAATATAGACAATGCAGCAGCCTCGTTCAAAAATATAACTGAAAAATTAATTGACTTAGATGAGAAAGCTGCTTTTGCATGACTGAGATTGCATGAAGGAGTAAACAAAAGGTGATAACAAATGGACATGTGTCAAAGATGGGGATGTTTTACAGTGTGACGATGAAGGAAACTATAGTGCATCCTATTTTATTTGAAGTCTTTATTAGATATCTAGAAGAAGACCTAGATCACAGATGAAATTACTGGGTTTTTTAGTTATTTCAAATGAGGAAATACCAACATCATTTTGAACAGAAAGATCTCCAAAACTTGGAAATACAATAAAAAGCTTTTGAGGATAAAAAAGTTTCAATACAGATAAGATGGGGGGATGATTAATCCTAATGAGGAGAAAACAGAAGTCACAGCAACTGGCAGGTAGAGATGTTAAGAAAAGCATGCTTTCTAGAACTCCTTCTTCCACCCGGACAGAAATGCCAACTGGCTGTAGAGGTTTTTGGGTGTTCAGGACTGGTTGTAAACCCTTCACAGTGCCTATGCGAAAGTCACTGCTCCCACTCAAACCCAGCTCCCTGGCATTGTGACAAGTGTCCTCACAGAAGCGGGAGATTTTACCCGTGGGGTTCCAGTGTGCAGTGGAAGAAGTGCCATGTTCAAGAATCTGTCTGGGTTTCAATTTGGGATTTGGACCTGATGCAGAATAAAGTTCTACCACAACTGTTCATGTCAAATACTGACCTAAAGCTTGTCTAAATTAAGAGAGGGACAGGTAGCCTTCCAAAGTGACCATAGGGGTGTAGTTACTTGTGGAAGACTCTCTGGGTGTTATTCAGTGGTACAGCTGAGATGACCTAATTGCCCATGAACCAGCAGGGGCAGTCCCAACTCCTTTCTTTTCCTCTGCCAGTGTTGCATTTGGCAATAAGACTTCATGCCTCTCCACCCCCAGACCTGCCTGTTCTGCTGATTTTGGCACTTGGGGCTGCGTTGCTTCAGCAGTTCAACCTGATAAGCTGGCAACAAGCCATTTGTTTTGTTAGACTGGTGCTGTGCTGGGTTAGTAAATGGAACTGATACAGAGACAGGTCCAAGGAGCAGTAGAGCAGCACAGGAGGAGCAGGAGTCTCCAGCTAGGCCATGGAATTGGGAGAAAGGATGCTCTTGGTTTTGCCATGGAGTTGCTGAGCTGCAGTGCTGAGCTCCTCATCACCCTGCAGAGCTCTCTGATGGGGCTGTCTGGGCTGGGGAAATGAGGTTGTTAGCCTGTGTAGCTTCACCTATGCTTAATTTTCCTGTCTGCCAGCTGGGGATAACCTCTTCAAGGAATGAAGCGAATATAAATTGACTGTTTAGTTGTTTGAAAAAAGAGAACATGTGAGTGCCTAGATAAAATTTTAATGCAAGAATTTGCCTCTGTACCTGTATTAGCTTACATCAGTGGAGTACTGAGATGAAAGTGAAGTCTGCACTGCAGGCTGCAATGGGAATGTAGAGAGTCACTTCAGTGGGCTTGAATTGTTACAATAGTTTGTTTGTTTGTTTGTTTTAAAAAAGACAACTCAAGTAAAAATGTGTGCTTCCAAGGTGATATTTGGCTTTGCTTTCACAACAGGTTTTGAAAAGAAATAATTAAACCTTAGATCAAAGCTATTTGGAAGTAATAAAAAAAAATTGGTTGTTCTCCACCCTGCCCCTTTGCACGTATACGGATTCACTTAAACATAGGATACATCTGCTTTAAATTGTTTTCATCAGATGCATACTGTTATTAATAGGGTTAGGAAAAGTTGTTCCAAGATAATGTAACACATTCACTGGTGGCTAAGCAAATCCAAGCTTTCCCTTTCTGCCCTCCCCCAAACTAGACTGGTGATGCAGTAGGTATAAAGTTGGCTTAAAATCCCTGTGAGCTGTGCAGTGGCTGAGCTCAGTGTGTTGTTACCCTCAGAGCTGATGCTGCAGAATCAGCTGTGGTCTTGTTTGAGTCAGTGGAGAACTCGAATGCGCAGCAGTGGAAAAAAAAAAAATAAAAAAATCAGTGCATTACCTTTTCATTTCTTATTGATCTCCAAACAGAGTTTCAAAGGACGCTATTAGAAAAAAAAGTGTGTTTTAACTAGGGATTATTTTTGTGTCTTCTAAGGAATGCAGTATGCGTGTGGCAAGCTAAAGCTTTGAAACTCAACTTCCATCTGTGCTCCATGACAGTATCTTTAGAGAATTCCATGTCTAAAAGACAAGGATTGGAAATGAAATTAGTTTGTGTCATGCACAGTTCCTGTAGAGATCAAAGGCAGACCTGTTAATGCAACTATTGCTATTCATGAGTTTCATAGCCATGTGCGTTTCAAGTTAATTATAAATGCTTGTTTAATCACTTAACAATAGGGTATCAGAGTCTCATCTGGGCATTATGCACAGAGCTCTCACTTTTTTTAATTAAAGCAAATTCCTACCTCTTTTTTTCTAAGAAATTAATTTTGGTAGTAATGCTTTAGGCTCTAGCAGGTCAGGGTCTGCAAATCCTCTTTTAAATGTTGGACAGTTGTGTGATGAATGTCTTTATTTTACTATCCTTTAACTGCCCCTCCCTCCCCCTTGCATACATGGTTGTGTAGTAACCTTATTGTCACCGGAGATGGCATAAATTGCTCTAGTTTTCACACTGGAGTTCCTTTTGTGACATTTATCACTAGGAGATAGTGTATTTTGAGATAAACTAATGTATTTATCATCTTAGTTTCTATATGCTTTAAGAGATTTCAAACTTGAAGAAGCAAGTAGGGCACCTCTCTGACCTTTGTATCACAGACCACAGTGCTTTATTTTAATATTGAGGATTGAATCTAATTATTTTAGTTAAGATAATCCATATCAGTCCCCTGGAAATTGAATTCTTGTGCACTAGAGGATACAGCCACAGTGCCAGCAATGCCTGAGGCACTTGCAGTGGTAAGGAATGTTAGATGAGAAATGCTGATGAATCAAACTGTGTTACAGAGCAGGGTGAAAAAAACCTCAGGTTCCACCTGAGAGCAGCCTTCTCCACAACCCTGGATCCCTCCTGTCCACTGAGAGGAGGTGAGCAAGATGCATTGACTGGGAATCACAGAGGGGCTTCTCTGCACTGGCTAAGAGACCGGACTATGATGCTGCCGCTGCATCGGATCTCTGTGGTTTCATAGGAAGAGCAAAGGAGTGGAATAAAAGAAAAACTCAGAAATCCTGGTCAGTTGTGCATTTGGGGAAAGAAGTTCCTTCTTGACTTCCAAGGTGTGAGAATTAATTACAGTCATCACACTGCAAGTGCTCAGAGTGTGCAGAGGACCATTCTGATAGGACCATACTGATAGTCTTCCCCATGACCTCCAAAGCAGATTAAGTGTTTAACAAATTCAGATTGCAGTGCTAAAAAGAAGTACTGCAGACAG
The DNA here is from genome assembly GCA_013399075.1 of Chloroceryle aenea. Classification (NCBI taxonomy): domain Eukaryota; kingdom Metazoa; phylum Chordata; class Aves; order Coraciiformes; family Cerylidae; genus Chloroceryle; species Chloroceryle aenea. Next base: position 187,632 of record VWZY01005015.1, on the reverse strand, counting down.
CCATTTGGACTGGCTTCATAACTCTGTTCTGGAGTCAAACATTATTTTTCCTAACTCCAGAATGAAACATTAATGGTAAGCCTTAATTAAATACCTAGAACTAAAATGGAAGCTATTTTAAACAAGCAACCAACAAACCTTCCCATAGTCCATCAGCACAAGTGAATCTGCCATCTAGTAAACTGGTCTCTTGTTGCTAAGAAACGACACCCGAATTTGCTTAAGTTCGGCGTGCAGCTGTTGGGTCATACTGTCCCTCTGTCAGCGAGACTTAAGTTTCTGTGTTACACAGTGATCCAGCCTCCTCTTGCAGTATCTGAAGAGGCTGGGTTCTTCAAACAGCCATCCCAAGGCTGCTTCCGTGTCCCCTGGATTTTTATGTGGCTCTTCTCTGAACTCCTCTGCTTTCTAAACCCTTGAAGCCTGGGCTGAGAACCAGGCCCTGTCGTGTGGTCCTTACTGGAGTTTTGACCAGTGCTGTGGACAGAAGTAAGGATCTTTGGGTTTGATGCCAGGGACTGCAGCAGCACTGGTATAATCTCGAGAAGCGCTGAACAGGCAATGAGCAGAAGCAGACCTCCTGCATCCCATCCTCTGTGTGGCCAGGTTCTCTGGAAATCAGTAGCAGATGCTCACCCCAGCTGAAACCTTGGTCACCTGTGGTGGAGGGGAAGGCTGTAGGTTTTACCATAGCATGGAGCAGAGTCTGCTGTGAACGGAGGTCATCATTGTATTTGCTGTGAATCTTCTACAAACCTGCCTAGTTTGCTACTTGAGGTGGTACTTGTGAACTTAGTTTTCAGGTGATGATGTCCATGAAGATCAGTCTGTGTGCGTCTGGGGGAATTTTATGTACACATTTCCTTCTTCTTTATATGAGCTTTGCTATTATTTTGAAGTGTAGTTGTCAGTGGGGCCTTCTGGAAGTGGTACATTAGAAAGATACAACAATATATAGATGCTTGAGCTGGCATCTGTGCTATGGGATGGAGAACACTCCTTTTTTTCTAGGAAAATGTTTTCCTTTAGATAAATGAAAATCCTATTGTTTGGCTGAGGGGTGACCTTGCACATGGGCAAAAGGTTAAGAGGCAGAAAGGCTTATCCATTTGGCATGTGGTATTCAAAACCAGGCGTGTTGCCAGTAAGCTCAGAGTGGAGGATACAATTTTAAATAAAGTTCACAATGGCATTTTTTAAATAAGCAGGAAGTTTTCTTTCTCTAACCAAAACCTAGATAATTTAAATATCTCTTTCTTTGGTAATATCCTGACATTGTCCATGGATAGGGGACCCCCAGAGGAAAAGATAAGTGATAGAGCTGCCCATGTCAGCCTGTTCCCAGAAGAGATCATCTGTCCAACAGACGTCAGTGGGAGTCTGCCTGACAGAGGGGTGCGTGCACAGAAACCAAACTGCAGGATTGGGATCTAAGTAAGATTGTGATCTTTGACTTCCAATCTGTGTCATAACTTTTCTGTGTTTATTTCAGTATTTGAGATCTGACACTGTGCCATTGCTTGGGATTTTTCTATGTAAAATTGCTGGATATGTGGTTTGGGTTTTTTGTTTGGTTTTGGTTGCTTGCTTTGGTCAATTCTGTTGTTTTGTTTGTTTTTTTAAGTGCTTTTCACTTTTCAGGATTTTGGTTATGGAAGACAGTGCTGATGATATCAGTTCTGAAGTAACTGTTCCTGTGCTGTGGGTCCACAGTAATATATTGAGCTGTTGTGATTCTGCAGAAATGTTTGTCTTAAGGTTACTTGTATTTCAGAGAAGGCAATATGGTTCATAAAGCAGATGGCACAAGAAGGATTGCTTAGAGAAAGTTTAGACTTAGTAAAATCTCAAAAATCAGATTAGGGAGGCAGATGGGATTCTGGATTGGAACGCTAACATGTAAGGGGGTTTTATTGTCCTTTTTTTATTTCACTTTCCCAAATTATAGCCTTGGAGATGATGGGGTTTTTATATAGCTGACAATAAATTTAGTACTAGAAAACTGGGAAGGAGTTACACTTGAGCAGCTATTTCACTGTAACTAGTAGTTTTGTTTTGTATTCGCTTGAAAAACAAGACGTGATTGCTGAAAGAAGGCAAAGGAATGTAACTGGAAGAGAAGAGATTTGCACTAGACTTACTTTCTTGAGAATAAACATAGAGCAGCCTTGATCTCTTTGTGGAATGTAACTCTGTATTTGCTGTTTTCTCACTAATCTCCTTTTCCCACTTTGCTTTGTGATTCCTGAAGCAGAGTTGCAGGGTTTCCCAGCTGCCTTGTTTTCAAGCAGCCTGTTGCCAGCTGTGCTTTCAGACAGGGATGCACAGTCTTTTTGCCCATCCAGACAGGATATCTTTGCCTATGGTTTAACTCCTGGGAACGAACAGCTATTGTAAATGGCTTTAGCTTTGGACAAGAAACATTCCCGTAGGAATGTAATGGCAGGGCATGTGCTACTGGTGTGGGCAAAGTCCTCTGGCTCTGCCTGCGCCCACCTGCATTGTGCTGCAAGCCAACAGGGAACCCACATGCCAGACAGCTCAGGCCTGAAAGAGTCACATTCACACCACACTGGTCAGGAGCCAGGTATCTTAGGCAGTGCTACAGGCGCAGTCACAGCCTGTCCTGAATGGGACTGGTCTGTCTGGGGCGGTGAGTGAGGTCACAGCTGCCCTGGGGGAATCACCAGCCCAGGGTCTGTCACCTCAGCCATCTCTGCTTTGCTCTGCAGTGAGAAGACATCAGCACTGTGCTCCTTTATGTCTCCTTCCTTCCTCCAGGACCTCGCCATGTAGCACAGAGAAAAGCTCTTTCAGAACTTAGTAATTGAGTATTCCTGGCGTAGTAATACAGAGCACAACAGTATCACAAATCTGTGGAAGAATGAACCATGCTTCTCTTTAGAAGTTCAGGTTCTTGGACTTTATCTTCTGCAGTGCTTTCAGTTCCATGCCTCCATCGTGTTCCCCACTTTCTGCAGATGTCCTTCTTTCTCTGAGTCCATGTGTCTTCAGCTGTGTGAGGTCCTTGCTGTGGTAAGCTGTAAAACTCAGGAATAATGTATCTGCTTTGTCCCCTCTGCTTTGCTGAGAGTGCAAACTAAGAAGTTTCCTCAGTATTTTGAAGACTATTCCTTAGTCAATAATGAGTCTTCTACACAGTTTTTTCCTAATTAAATATTTCTTTTTAGTATATGTAATGGTTTGATCTAAGGCCTCCCTATTAATTTGAGGTCAGGCTGATTTTGGATCACTTGATGTCACTTGAGAAAGCCAACATGGCTTCAAGAAGGACAAGTCCTGCTTTTTATAATGGAGTGGCTACATCAGTGGACAGGGAAGAGCTTTAAGTGTCATCTTTCTGGACTTATGTAAGGCCTGTGACGTGGTCCCCCGTAACATACTTCTCTCTAAACTCAAGAGATACGGATTTGGTGGGTGGGCTGTTCAGTGGATAAGGAATTAGTTGCATCCAGAGGGTAACTGTCAATGGCTCAATGTCCAGGTGGACATTGGTGATAAATGGTGTCCCTCAGGGATCCATACTGGGACCAGTGCTGTTTAATATCTTCATGAATGACATAGACAATGGGATCAAGTGGCCCTTCAACAGGTTTGCAGATGACACCCATCTGAGTGGTGCAGTTGACACACCAGATTGATGGGATGTCGTCCAGAGGGGCCTGGACAAGCTTGAGAAGTGGGCCTGTCTGAACCGTGTGAGGTTCAACAAGACCAAGAGCAATGTCACTTGCACCTGGGTCTGGGTAATCTTGAAAAGGTCTCAGAGAAACCTTATTGCAGCATTTTGGTACTTAAAGGGGACTATAAGAAAGATAGGGACAGTCTTTTTAGCAGGGTCTGTTGCGCCAGGACAAGGGGTAATGGTTTTAAACTAAAAGACGGTAGATTTAGACTAGATACAAGGAAGGCATTTTTTTTATTCTGGGGGTGGTGAAACACTGGCACAGGTTGCCCAGAGAGGTAGTAGATGCCCCCTCCCTGAAGGTGTTCAAGGTCAGGTTGGATGGGACTCTGAGCAACCTGATCTAGACGATGTCCCTGCTCATTGCAGAGGAGTTGGACTAGATGACCTTTGAAGGTCCCTTACAGCCCAGACTGTTTGATGATTCTATGCCTGTACTTGGCTCTCTTCTTTCCCTTCTTCAGTCCTCATGTTCTTCAAGAAGTGCTTGAACATCTCCTCTAACAGTTCTGAAACTTACTGTATAGCTTTAAGTTTTCATAGCAGTCTCTCTTTATAGATTGTTCTCATCACTCTCACTGTTTGAGAGGAGGTTTTTTTCAACAGTTTCTCTCCAGCTTAAAGCTTGTAATCATTCTGTTACCGTGGAAATTACTGTGATAATGCAGGTTTAGTGATCATAACTTCACTGCTGCGTTAGATAAGAAGAAAAAGGAGCTGTTGCGTGGGAGAAAGCCCTGAATTAAGCAAGTTGTATACACGTATATCAAGGAAGATAACACATGAAAAGGAATTAGGGTTGATACAGGCTGAAAAGGAATTAGGGTTGGCAAAGGCTGCTAAGAAAAAACAAGTCTAAATATTAAAAAGGAGGAGGAAAAAAAAGCCCAATATCTCATCTAGGGACTGTGGTTTGCAACAGCAGTTCCAGTCTGTTCCTTTCAGGAGATCAGAGTTCCATCTTGGGTGATGGCTTTGCCACTTCTGTTTGGAAACAGGATTTTGGAAATCCTTACCCTTCCTTAACAGGAGGGAAGAATGCAGACAGAGTCCTTATATATAGCTATAGAGCAAAGGATAAAGGAATTTCCTACTGGAAGCACCCACGATTAGTTCTCTTGTTTGGGAACAGAGCTGGCTTTAGCTATACAGGAAAAAATTTATTTATCAGTCTTTGTCTCTTGATCAATTTTAGTAGTAATCTCTATTCTAGAGTTTTGGATGTCTATAAGGAATGAAATAGATTTGATACTTCTGTTGTTTCCTTATCCTCTTCCTTGATTAGTATTTAATATTCCAGAGCTCCTTAGTTCCTTCTTATATGTGATTGTTTTAGAAAAGGCTAAACATGCATGTCACTGAAATTGCTAACCACAGTGTTAGGCTTGTGCTGTTTCCTTGCTTTTTCTTCAATGCATGATCCGTTATTCTTAACCACATCTGTTCTTCAGCATTCTTTGCTGGGCAGTTCAAAGTGGGAAACATTAACAGTACAGCTCTCTGGCTTTGGATCTAAGTGTACAGTTCCTGCATGTTTTGAAAATAAAAATTCATATTGCTTTTTTTGCCCTGACGTTTGTAAATACACGTACAGTTTGTAAATACAAACATGTTCCTCCTGTGATTAGTGTAGCTGCCTTTCACATGCACAAGATTTCACAAGTTGCTTGGTGGTCAAGGCAAGGTTTCTAAGGAGGTATTCTGTACATGCACACCAGGGTGTGTGGACACCGTTTTTCAATATTCATTGTTTTCTTGGCTACTAAATGCAAAACTGGGAACAAGTCCAAAATCTTTAATAGCTAGAATGTATTTCACGCTGATCCCCTCTAAATTGGCATCTTCCAGTGCCAGGTTCTAAAGCAAGACCTGCAATGATGATGAGTTTCTCTAATGGGGTTTTTGTTCAGGGTTGCCTGATATTTATATTTTCTGTACTGTAGGATTCAGACAGAAGGTCTCTGCTTATAGAAGGGCCCAGTATCTTTCTGGCTGAAATGCCCTTAGGACAGAGGTGCTGATTTTTGTAGTACATCCTGATAGCCATTTAAAATTGTATATTGTTACAGTTATGTTTCTCAGCGTGCTCACTTGTGTCATTTCACTTAGGAAATTCACAACAGAGATGTTGTTCTTTGTTGTTCATCTTGGTGTTATGTCTCGCTGGCTCCAAAATAAGTTCTTAAAATCCTAACGCACAGTAGTGATGTAACAGAACTGTGCCATCAGTACTGTTCTGTAGAAATCAATGTATTGTTTATAAATATAAACCAAAAGAAGGCCATGCTTTCTTTTCTGGGCAGCAGATGAAGTGCTTTGGAGAGTGAGCACCTTGCTTGTTAGCAGCTGTATTCCCCTGATGCAAAAAGGGCGTTTGCAAAATATCATCTCCTACCTTGGGAAATGGAGTAAGCTGAGATAGAGGACTTCATGAAACAATAACAGAATAGCCAAAGATGGGAGTGAGACCAAGAGAATGGGGAGAGAGGGAGAGATGAGAAAAGAAGGAGGGAGGTATTCATTTTCAGAGAACAACGCAACTGTAAATGAAAAAATCCAAGGAGTGGCGTGGTGGAAGGACTGGACTATTACTGGGTCTTTTCAACACAGCACTGCATTTAAGTCATAGTTACTGAAGAAAGGCAACAGCTGCTACTTGAGAGAATGAGGCAGAGGAACAGAAAAATAATCATAGATATAGAGGAATGCCTTCCAGAGGGACTGTCTTGCACAAGCCACTCCGCTTTATGTAACAAAAGCCTGGTGACACAATGCATGATTTAGTCATAGGAGTGTCACAGAGTGGGCAAATATTGTACATCTGGAAATATTTAAACAAGCAATTAGTTTCTGGAAAACTGGCAAATTACTCAAGGAAAATATAGTCCATTGTGTCAGCATCTGACTGCATGTCTACAAGATGTATGTCTCTCTCAACTGCCTGTTTTTGATTCTCATACCCACCAGTTGTATGTGGGGACAGGTAACACGGCAGTGTCAGGACTAACAACCAGGTATCACCCGGGGCTGTAATGTTTTTGTCCCTTTGGAAAAAGGGCCAGTGAACAGGGAGGCAGGTGGGGAGGTGTCCCTCTCTTCATCACTGCTAGCACTCTATCCCACCTGGTCACCCTTGCTTTGGGGACATGGACCTAATCCTGTGGGATTTCACTGTCTTGGTAAGACGTTACTGTGGAAGTCCTGTGCCAGCTCAAGCAACCTATCCTACTGAGGATCAAAATCTCTGACTGTAACATGGCCTGCTCCATTGCCCACTTTCTTCCTGGACTTTGTCAGAACAGGTTTCCTCTGTTCTGTTGCTACACAGAGAGAAAGGTTTTGAGGAAGGAGTGAGGGATCACAGCCCACATTGAGCCTTTCTCTCTCCCTGTGGCTGGTGAAAAAGGCTGGCTGGAACAGAGGCACAGCAAGGCAGGGACTTTACAGAGAGTTAGGCTGCTGTCACGTGCTATCCGTGACTAATACATGATGTTTGATAGCACGCACATGTGGAATTATGATGCTACTGTGACATTGCCATGTTGCCCATTGCCTGCCCCTGGTAATGTGCCGCCCAGCTGTATGTGGATCATAAGTGGAGTATTGATGTCTCCATAGCTGGAGGTAGCAGTGGGGCAATAATTCAGGACCTAGTTTGGCTTGTGGCAGAATCTGCAGTGTCTCTAACAAGTGACTGCCCAAAATGGAGAACAGCAGGCCAGGAGGAGAGGTCCTACTTGGCACCAAAGTGTCAGAGGTTAGCACTGAGTCCGGTGTCGTTTTGGTCATTGGTGTTCTAGTGTGTTCTAACTGCTGCCTCTTGCAGAAGCTTTTTGGATGATAATTGCTGTGGTTGTTTGTCATTACAGAAGTAACGCTGAAGGTCCATGTAAGCGATGCCAGCACACATCAGCCAGTAACTGAAGCCTTCATTGAGATTTTTACCAACCAGATCTCCATTGCATCTGGAACCTCAGGAGCAGATGGCACTGCCTTCCTCAAGTTTCAGTATAAGTTGGGCAATCAGCTCATAGTGACTGCTAGTAAACATGCATATGTGCCAAATTCTGCACCATGGAAACCTGTAAGATTGCCTGGTAAGAGATCTTTATTTTTCTTCTGAGGTAAGATTTTGCATCTAAAGGAAGTTACACAGTTTTGTATGATGTGTTTTAATGCTTGCAATCCTGGGTGGGAGGAAGAACATCTGTGCATTTCAAAAAAAAAAAAGGGATTTTTTTCCACAGTTAAACGGTAGCATCAGGGCTGTGTGGAGATTGCCTTCCTCCTGGCTGTCCTTGATACAGTGCTACATCAGTTTTCAAACAACTGTTGGTGCTCTTACAGCTCTACAGAAAATACAGATCTATTCCAGATCTTTTTCTTTATGGGAACTCTGTTTCCAAGTGCTTTGTTTCAGCAGCTGTCATGTACTCATTCCTTTCTTTCCCAAGTTGTAGCGACAGTTGTTGCACCATAGGCTGTAGTGTAAAAAAAAAAGTCCCGGACTTTTGGTTCTCAGCCATGTCCATAGGACAGTTTTATTCTGCAGTTATATGTAAAGATTTTTTTTCTAACTTAATTAACATGGTTTGTTTCTTCCAGAGGCAAAGAAATATAGCAATAATCCTTGCATGTTTAGCTTTTATTAGCATGCCTCAGAATTCTTTGTGAAGTGGAAGACTTTGTGTCAGTTGTCCAGGAGGGGAAACTGAGTCCTGAATACTATTTCTGTACTGTTAAATAGAACAGATTGAGGGTGGCTTTCAGACTGTAAGATGAAATATCTAGATGAAGGTCACATCCCCAGTTATTGTCTGCCTTACCTGTAATCACCAGCCATAATTAGGGTCCAAGTAGTTTGGGAATGGTCCCTGTCTTGTATTATACCCGAATCACACCTAAATATCACCTCAGATGGTAATTAGCCCAGGCCAAAGCCATGCCAGGTTGTAAGTGCACTGATATTTAAATAGTATAAATGATCACAGCACAGTGTTCAGCCTCATGCCTTGGCTCTGTTTTATTTATTAATATCGACATAGCCAAAGGGACTGTGTGACTCACAGCAAGGTCAAGCAACAAATGTATCTTCTGATGGGGAAAGGAACTTGAATCTCTTTAAACACAGAATTATGCTTTAGGCACTTCAGCATGCTGTTTACTTATCTGCATTCGCTTGCTTCAGATAGGATAGTCTGACTTCTTCCCCACTTCGTCTCCTGTGTTCTGCCATGCTTTCTAGCTACTTAATGGAGCTGTAGTGAAGACTAAGCCAGGGAACAATTCTTTACAGCAGCAGTAGTCAAAAGACTGGAACATGTTGCCCAGAAAGGTTGTGATGTCTCCATCTTTAAAGATACTGGGAACTCAACTGGACACTTCCTTCTTGGTTGAAGGCGGTGACCTCCAGAGATCCCTTCCAACCAAGGTTGTTGTTCTGTGGCTCTGTTTAGAAATCTCTTTGATGTATTTTTTCTGTTTAAATAAGATGAAGTGCAGCTTCCTCAGCATACTTTATGTACTTCCTTAGGAGTGTATGATTAAAGCATGCAATAGCCTTTTCTTGCTTGCATCTTTTCTTGCCTTGTATCTCATGTCTTTCTGACTCATACCCTAGATCTTTGGAATGCAACGTGGTCTTCCATGGCCTGCAGTTTGTTTGGTTAGGTTTTTTGCTGCCTTTTTTTTTTCCTTAAATGTTGATTTTGAGGGAAGGGAAATCAAACATGGCATTTTTGTTTTGATAAGTCATTGAAGTTTAAAGAGCAGCAATGGTATACAGTTCCCATAAAATCTTCCTTTCCACGGCTGAAATGTGAGCTGAACTGAGAAAATAGATTCTTTTCACCTCTGATCTTCCCCCACAGAAACTAGTATAGAGTTTGTCATTGATTTAATTGGGAGTGCAGTCCTTTCTTTTGCTTTCTGTACCTTGAACTTAATCCTTTCTTTGATTAAAGAAACAAGTTAAAACTTGATACTCTCCATGTAGATTTAATGGGATTGTTCTTTGAATTACTCCTTAAAAGTGACACAACATAAAAGTTCAGGACCCAAGATACTTAGGCTGTTATTTTTTGTATTAAGGTCCCTGTAGTCTTTAAAAAAACTTTTCAAGAACTGTTTGTATTTAAATGGCTGTCGTGCTTGTAACCAGCACAGTTACAGGAGTTTTGAAAAACATGAAAGTGGTGGCAGTGTTATTTTTAATCTGGGTTGAATTGTGGGGAACAGGCAGCATATTTAAATCTTGGTTCTGCAGTGGGCAGTCTGGGCACATCAGGATGGGATCCTTATTTCCCAAAAATGCCTTTTAAGAGTACTTGCAGTTGTCACCCTGCAGAGCCATTCTGAGCAGTGTTCCACCCACGTCAGTGGTTTAAGCTGATGTGCCATCCTGTGTGTTGTGGTAAATGAACTATGAACAATTTACTTCAAATGTGGAAATGATAACCATGAGCAAGGAGTAGATTTGAGAGCTGTAGGGTGGTAATGTTTAAAGTGCTGTAACAGGACTTTGCCAAAGGATCAGGGCTCTTCCATCACAGTCAATAGTGTTAAGTTACAATTCTGTGCTGAAAAGCTTTGCAGCTACTGAACTCGTGGTATTGTAATAGCTTTAAGGAGTAAGCATAGAGGTTTTTCTGTTCTCATAATTCAGCAGAAATTAACTTTTCTTATATTAACCAAAATAATTACTAGTGAACTACTAATTAACACATAAGCAGGAGGATTATTTATTTACATAATAGAAATAAATGGTAGGAGGAAAAGATTAAGATCTCCTTTTCCATTAAACTGTTTATCAGCAGAGCCATGACTCCACTTATTAACAGTTCGTTAATTTAATATCACTTGAGCTGTTGAAGTGTTCTTGATGGACGATGTACTCATCTATCTGCTACCCATAGAATTTTCTTTGTAAATAGTGTGGAATTAAAAAAAATGTGACTGTTAGTCCAGGAGGGTGTTTCTGGAGCAGTGTCTGCAATGAAGAAGAACGTTGCTGACGTTGCACAATTCACTAGTTGGTAAGGTCAGTCAAAGCAAACCATGGTATTCATTGTGGTGAAATGCAGTGTTGGAAGCAGAGGATGCTCGTGGTATTTTGAGGGAGAATAGCTCATCTGTGACTCTGCAGAAGACATGTGAGTCATGGTAGGTGAATGGCTGAAAATAGCCTCCCAATGCAGTACTGCAAGAAAGCAGAATAATCTAATCTTTAGCTGTAAAGTGAGGTTAAGACTGAGAAGATGGAGTGTAGTATTTTAGAACTTGTCCCTGGTGTGACCACTCAGGGAAATGGGTGTCCAGTTTTGGATCCAGTGTTGTATCAGGAATGCACTCCAGTGGAGTGCAGTGTTGTATCAGGAATGATTAAAACACTGGAAAATACAGCTTACATTGGAAGACTTGGCAGTGCTTAATTTATTTTGTTCACCAGAGGAAAAATTCATGAGGTAGTTTAATCATAGTCCCTCAGTACCTGCATAGAGAACAAGAAACAGGTAAGAGAGAATTCTTGTGTCTAGTGGGTTTGTATGAAAAGAAGTTCAGATGTCTGGAAGTCTAACCAATTTTGATGGGCAAAAAGGCACATACTTTAACTGCTCTCTTAATTATTTACTAGGACATTGATGTTGTGGTGTGGTCTTCACCACTGGACACCTTTAAAAGAAAAGCAGGTAGTTTTTCTACAACATGTTTTCTAGTTTAAGCACAGTTATTGGATCTGAAGCAGTAATTAATTCAGGGAAGGCTGCAGTTACACAGGAGTAAGACTGGATCATCACAGTCATTCTTCTGGCCTTAAAAACTATGACTTTCTGCCTTTGCCATGCTGAGAAAAGATTGTGCGAAAAAGCCCAAGGGAAGTTTAGAGGCTATGTATGCATTATAGTCTGGCATATATGGAAGAAGTGTTGGCATGGTTTGTTGTATTGAGCTCTCCAGGGTGTCTAAGTTATATTGGTTTTCTTCATACAAATGAAGTTACTGGAGTAAAGGCAAACATATTTTGTCATTGTGTGGCCTTAGTGCTACTTACATTAGGCTTTCCTAGTAGTGCTGCCTGATGTGTAGATCTGTGTCACATGCAGAGCTCTGGAAAGAAAATTCTTAGATGTACTTGCAATAACATGATGCTTTCTTTTATGTTTTTTTTATCTTAATATATATAGTTATAATAATCTTTTAGATCATGGTTTGTATCAATCTATTTCTCTTGGTTTCTTTTCCTTTCTCCTGTATTTCTCCCAAACAGTAAAATTTCTCATCTTTTTAAAGAGAATATATTTCTTAAACCAGAAATAGTGTACAGTTGCCTTATTTGCAGCTAAAATCTATATGGTCTCTTGGATTAAGTAATATGTATTACTTTAGAGGAAATTTATGAAGCTCCAGCAAATCAGAATAGCATGCACTGTTCTTTTATTAATTGGTTCTGGAAAGGTCTTACTCAGTTCGTTGTCACTTCAGAATGGGTTGAGTACTTTCCAGGTGAAAATGTGCCCAGTTACCAAAAATTACTAGTCTGTATTAATCTCCTCCTTCTATCTTTGAAAGCCACGCATGGACTGCAGGCGGGTCTACTTATTGTTTTCATGGCTGCGGGAGTCGGGTGCACTCAGTAGCTAATTCCATATGTAGTCCTGCTCTTCTGGTCTGAAGAATTTGACGTGAAATGATACCACTCTCCAAAGATGTGTGTGCATACAGAAGCAGCCTCCTGTAAGGAATGTCACTACCCAGTGGCAAAGGAGATCCTTGCAGGCAGTGTTCTTGCAGCAAATAGATTTATCTGTCCCCTTTTGTATCACTGGTAGAGTGACAGTAGTTCTGCTGTATTTAGCTCTTCTGTAGTGTAGGTGGTGACTCAGTAAGGACATGCTGTGTTTTAAAGCAAATTATTCAGACTTATTCATCATACATTGCCTTTCTATATAACGTTTTATGTAAGCATCTCAAAGTATGTAAAAGTTAAGTTTCATTAAAATCTTCCTCAGGTAAGAAACATAGCTGTACTGCAGAAAAATAATGCAGACTGAGTTAGTGTTTCATTCCTCTTTATGTAATGACAAGTCTTTCTGTGGAGCTGGAAATTATAACCAGAAATCCTGCTTTACACTGCACTCTTCTGTACTTCGAGCTACCATGAATGACTTGCAGGAGTCGAAGTGTAGAAGATGTTGTTTAGTTCAATAATAATTGCCCATGCCATTTAATTACTTGGTTTAGAAAATTGCATGTGGTTTCTGTCACATATACAATATGATTTTAATAGTTTGGGTGGCCTGCTTTTGCAAAAATGTAGAAGTGCTGGTTTTGCTGGGTTATGTTTATAAGAATTCAAATATATCCCACTTAAACCACTTCTCTCCCACAGTGTTCTCTTCACTGAGTCTCGGCCTTCTTCCTGAACGCTCAGCTACTCTAATGGTCTATGATGATGTAGTCCAGATAGTCTCAGGATTTCAAGGTATGCTGTTTTTTTGGAAGTCAGAATTGAAATGTGAGTGATACTAAGCAAGAAGCCTGACAGGCCAATACTTTCTGAACTCTATCCCAAGGGTGAAATGGGTATTTTGTGGGGAGTTCTGAGGTCCCTGAGGAGTGGTCCTCTGTGTAATGGTTTTAACAAACTGATTAATAGCTAAATTAATCCCTAACTGCTGTGACCAGGGAATTTGAGTTACTTGGTAATAAACAAGTGTGGACTTCAATGTGCCATTTGAGAGCTAGGGATTACATTTATTTTGCTATCTGTTGGATGATTTTTCATCTAGTTACATTTAACCATCTTTGCAGTAAGCATTTTCTGATATGTTTATTGACTAAGAAATTTCTGTGTTTCTGCTTCTTGCTTCCTACTATGAATGCCTTAGAAATTTAGGGCATAGAAAAATTCTCATATCCGCCTTGTCGTATACCCTGTATAAGTTTGCTTTTCTTAAGTACTTCCTGTGGACCCCTTTATCAGACAGCCTGCAAACCCACATACTACACTGTCCTAGAAGAATAAAGTCTGAATCCCCTTTTCATAAGGCTGGACACAGAAGTTAAAGGAACTGTAGTATCAGTCAGATGTACTCTGTGTTTTCTGAGTTGCACAGTAAAGCATAAAAATGTTATCTGACCTAAGGATCTGACCTGACTTAGCCCACTTGATGTGATAGCTGAGGTGAGTCTGTTAACAAAAGAACAGGAGTTTTTAAAGATACCTCAGTGAGATGAAACAAGGGGACATCCTTCCTCTGAGCACTCTTGTTGTGTCTTATTGACTTGTCAGGATTGCCATCATTTTAAACACTACCAGATAGTTAATAAACATGGGAATGCTACCTTCAATAATATTCCAATATAACCTTGTTTTATCCAAGGGAATATAATACAGTTATACCCTCCTGACGTCTTTTTTTTTGGTATTATTTATGGTTAGAAACCATCCAGACACAATAGGCTTTTCATTAATGATAGCACTAGATACAACTGGAGCTGAAAATGCACTAAAGAAATGTAGGTAGTTGATGGAACGCTCAGAAGGATCTGGAGAGCAGCCCAGCTGCCATACGTATATTCTGTAGTTTGAGAGCTGGCATTGTTTAATGGGGCAAATCAGATGGACAGTGTTAAACCACAAGGGATTCCATTAGACGAAACATGAAATGTTGTTTACCAACAGTATTCTTCTAGGGTGGTGTATTAAATATTCTTATGCAAATGTGCTAATATTGTGCAGCTAACTTGAAAAGAACAATGTTTTCATGTTTACAGCTTCCTTTCTTCAAAAAAGCAGGGGATGTTAAAGTGCTAGGGGGACATTTAACAGCCTACTGATGCTCATAAATATTTTCTCCATAATCTTGCTCCCTTCGGTGGATTGATCCAGGGTGTTCCCAATATATTTAAATAAGAATAATAAAAATGGTTCTGCTGTAATAGCAGAGAAAGAGATAAAGGAAGAAAGTGGTACCCAGAGTATTCTAAGGGTTGGGATTGAACTCTCAGTCTTGCCTAGTAAGAACTATTTTATGGGACCAGTCCACACACCTTTTCTTGGGAATTTCCTTTTTATGAAGCCTAAATGAAAACCAGAGTAAACATTGTACTAGCATTTGAATGGAGCCTCTCTAGTGTCAATCCAAAGTCCTTGTGACCTAGTTTTTCTCTGTTACTTCTCCAGTATACTTCCCGGTTACTTTGTGCTGCTTCAAAGGAGGTGATCAGGAGATACCTTAGTGCAAAAATGAGCAAAACAGAACTACTTATACTAGGAACAGACTGGGAACACTGGTGTTTGAAGCACCAGTCAAAGGGAAAGAAGCACCAGTCAAAGGGAAAGAAAGGCCTGTTTAGTACAGTAAGTGCCAGTTGTTTCTGAATAATTAATCAAGCAAGTGACTTACTATGCAATTGAGAAGTTTGTCCAAGTTGATGCAGCCAGCTTCATTTTCATGACGGCGTTACAATCCCCTGCTGTGCTCTGTGACTAATTGCAAGGGATGGAGCTTGCCAGCCACTAGGTCATTTGACTTACTTAATACCAGCAGAGTGACAAGCTGAACTTCAGCATTCAGTGAATGGGAGCTGTACGGGTACCCTCTATCTGCCTCCGACATATGAACAATCAGAGCATGAATTGGTGGTGCTTCAGGTGTTACTTCACATAGATTGAAGCTCAAATGCTGGTGTGGTGCCACATGTCATGCATCCAGCATGACAAGTGGTGCCTTAAGGGGACTTCTTGAGATGGTTATATCTTCAGGTGTGTGCTGGCAAAGTGGAGCTGATGGCATTTGAATCATGGCCAGTGTGTTGACAAGAGAATGTTTAAAGTAGGTAACATCAGTGTACAGCAGTCCTTTAACTCATGGCACTTGCCAAGAAGAGAGAGTTCATGTGCCAGTTTTATACTTTAATGTGTTTGGTTTTCGGGGGGGGGGTTGTAAGTCAAAACTAGATACCCCCAGTAATAGATATAATAATAATCCACTTCTAGTAACAAGTGCTGACTTGCTGAAAAGCAAGAGTCTGATCAGCACAAGTCTTTCTCTCCATTTTACCACTTCCAGTTCCCTCAGTAAGTCTATTCCCTAATATATGCCCCCAAATCCTCTATGATCTCTACTAAAGGAGTACATTGGATTATATTCTAGTAAGGTGGTGAGAGAAGGCAAAAGCCTTTGTAGCTGCTGCCTCAAGCCTTTCGCTGGTAGCTCACAGTCTTCTGTCCCTGTCAAGTCTTTTGACAGGTTCGGGGACACCCAACTGAGGAGATGAAGGGAATGTTGGGGTGAGTGGCAGGTTTCAGGCAGATATCAATATTTGTAAATTTGTAAATCTATTGACGTAAATTAACTACTCTGCACCAATTTATTGTATGTATATGCACAGAGGAAACATATATATATAAACACACACAAAGGAAGATATTTCTTCCACCTTAAAATTTGCATCTGAGTTGATTGCTGCACAGGCTTCCTGACAGGTTTGGGGCTCAGCCACAGGAATGCTTTGCATTGCCTGTTGGATTCAAGAAACTGAGGTTGGCTTTCTGAGTCCTCCCTATCTAGCTAAAAATTGGCAGCTCATGGCTCCTCCAGTGCTACTAAACAACCGTATTTTAAATAGAGAACCCCAGAGCCTCCACATGAACTACTGTGCTACAGACTCAACGACAGTTACTTTGGTTTTATTTCTTAATTAGTTCAGATCTTTAGAAATACAATAGCAATTCTTGGCAACTTGAGGAATTCATCTTAACCAGAGATTTAGTAGAAAATCCTACAATTCTGCATTGAACTGTTAGTGATAATCCTAATGCCGGTTCCTTTGTTGTGGTTTTTTTTGTCTGTTTTGTTACTGAGGATGCTTATGCCTAAGGGCTGTAGGAACTGGCTCAGCAGTGCAGTCAGAGCTTCCTGAGTGCTTGAGCAGATCTGTCCCTGAGCTACAGCAAACTACCACGGTACTGCAGAGCGCTTAGGAGATAAGTCTCCGAGTTCATTGCAGTCAGTTGATTTAGTCTTTTATGTTGTTTTCCATTTAAGCCTAGAAATTGGGTACGGGAGATTTCTTCATGTTTCACATGGGTGCTATTTAATGACTGTCTTAAACAGTTAAGGATAGTACCTGTCTTGAGAGCCTGATGTGAATATTTAAATGTTTCAGGAGTTAAAAAATAAAGGTGCTTTTTATAGCTTTTTCATGCAGAGTTACCAAACAAATGACAGCTAAGCAATGATCAGCTCTTTGGAGATCCTTGCCTGCCCACGTAGTAATTTCTGATGACCAATACAAAGTTTGTCTATGGAATTTAATGTTTCCTCATAGCTAGAGCTCCTGCTAGAAAATAATGCAAGAAAATATTCCAGTCTCCTGGTTAATGACATCAGCAGTTATAAAGCTTAGGAGCTGTGAGTCAAGCTCTTTCATCTTTCTTGCAGTGAAGTTACATGTAACCTAAAAGCGCTGCCAGAGACTAATAGGGGGAAAGAAGCAAAATTGTTTGGAGTTGACATCTTTGAACTGCATAGTCAGATACGAATTAGGAGGAAAAAAACCTGCTTGCCTCTTGATTTTTGTGCTGTGTGGGGAGTGTTCTGTGAGTACACAAAATAAGCTCTGAAGAATACAATAGCTTTTGATGTAAAAACTAATTTTTATGTTGCGCACACAAACGTGTAGATGGAGTCTTGCTGTGTGTTGCTGAACAGTATCAGTGGCGAGCATCCGCTGAAAGACTACTGACTTTATAAACTGGGATTTAAATGAGACATGAAATGCCATAGTACATGAAACTATCTTAAATCATGTTGCAGCAAAGATTGTTCAATTAACACCTAGTGATCTTGAAGAAAACCCAAACCACTAAATCTGTACAAGACAGAGGAAAGAGAGAAATCTTACATGTCAAATAATCTGGTTCTGTTTAGATGTGTTCTTGGAGTGGGTAAATAAGGAAACTCTTTTCACCCAGGCTTTTCCAAAGTGAATCTTTTTATCCAGTGTTTTACATAGAAAGTTACTATTATCTCAGAACTAGAGATAGTTAGCATTGCCAAAGCTTTGTAAAACTTAAATATATAAATTGCACAAGTTAATTTGGTCTACAGGTATAATTGTCTCTTAGAAAATCACTTTAAAGAGTATAGACTACATTTATCTTGCTATTTCAGGATAAACAAAATTTAAACAATATTGTGAACTGGATGCTTTTTTAAGCTTTCATATACACTACCTCTGAACTCAGTTTCAGTTACATTGATTAAAAGAAGCAGGTAATGAAATTGGAATTGATCCAGGGAAATAACGTAGTCAGAAAAGCTTCTGCTAATAGGTGCCTTCACAGTTTTGCTCTGCAATACTTGTGGGAAAAAAATACTTGTGGCAACTGCAAAATAAACGTAAAAATACTGCTTTTCCTCCTTCTTCACAATAGCCTTCTGAGGTCTCTGTCCTTCTCTAGCTATTGCAGTTTATAATGAAAAAATCCTGTAAGCCTTCTTCCATTAATATGAACACCTAAATATTATGCCCACCTTGGATATAAAGTCACTTTGAACTTTTTTAGGTGCACGGACTCAGCCACAAGTTCATTTTCAGAGAAGATCTGTGAAATTACCAGAGAACACTAGCTACAGTGATTTGACAGCGTATCTGACTGCAGCCAGTTCACCCTGGGAAGTGGACAGTTTTCCTTATTTGCAAGGATTAGATGGAAACGGAACAGGTAACCAGCTCACTACTTTGGTTTTGCTCTGATTTTCCTGCTGGTCCAGGGACTGACTTCTGACCATATAATTTTCTCCATTCCTGCAAATAATCTTTAAAATTTAGGTGATGTGACAGGTTCAACAGCTCTACTAAAATGCTATTCCAATAAGCAAGAGAACAAGGTCCTTTGTCTGTTCAATGAGGCCACTGAATACCAAAGATGAAGACACCTTGGCCCTGGGAGATGAGAAAAGTACATCTGTAGTTTAGAGCTAAGTGTGTTGCACATGCACTACAGTTATGGCGCTGAATGTGAAGGACAAAAGATAATTAAGTTAAATTGCCATAGAATTCTTGTTCAGTTTTTGGTTGTGTTTTGGTTTTTTTTTGTTTGTTTGGGTTTGGTTTTGTTTTGTTGTTTTTGTTTTGGTTTTTTGTTGTTGTTGTTTTGGTTTGGTTCAGTTTTGCCTTTTTTGTTTTTGTTTTTGTTTGTTTTGGTTTTTTTTTCCTAATAATACATAAAACGTCTATATATCAAATATTTAAGTCTGTTGTTTTAGCTAAAAGTTGTTTCAATGGTAGGTTAATACTTTTGAATCTATCTTCAGCCAAAAATGGGTGAATTCATGTAGCACCAAAAGGAAAACAGTGACATTTTTGAATAGAAGCACAAATGTTAAATTCAAAGCTGTTAATCCATTTTAATGACTACAACTGCCTGTTACTCTTCTACTTCTCATTTAGTCTTGACTGAAATAATTGGTGTTGTGAAGACTAGAGAAAAATAGAAGAATGGGGCACAGAACTCTTCAAATTCTTAGTGCTGGTGTGAAAAAGAGAATAATGTTTTCTCTGTGTCTTTCTTGGGTTAGAAAGCAAGCAGTGGACTTGCAGTACAAGAAGAAAGATTCAGACTACTTAGTTGTGAGGAAAACCTGGCAGTGCTGAGAATAGTTCAAGCTGTAGAATCAATTGCATGAGGGTGTTGGACAGAATTAGGCAGTCACTGGTGAGGGTGGCACAGGCCTAGCAGAGCCTGCTTTGAAGCAGCCTAAATAACCCCTTGAGGTCCCTCCCTGCTGTTTCCCAGGATGCATTAACTTGTGATGCCTTGATCTAGGTGACTTTGAATGCTAGGTCATGTGTGTGAAAGATATGAACCAATCTTGCTAGCTTTTCCCTGAAGGAAAAAAAAAAGGTAAAATAAACTTCCCCTTCCCTTTGTATGAATCTGAGTATCTCCTTTTCTATTACAATTAGAAATGTGTCTGCTACCTTACTCCAATCCTTCTGTCTGCTCCAGCCAGTATTTCTCATCCTGTTATTCTGTCTCTGTCATTTCCCTGTTGTCATTTTCAACTTTTGGTTTTCTCTGGCTTTTCATACTCAGACATAATCAAATATCTCTTTATCTTTTTTTTCAAGCAAAGGAATGCACTTGATCTTACTTGCCTATTTCCTCATCAGCTTTCTTTTTATCTCTCAAGTCACTGAACAACCTGTTGACATCTAGGTGGGATTCCTCTCTCCCAAATCTTTCCTTAATACTCTGCAACCCAACTTCCCTGTCTTGCATTCATTTAGTGAAACAGGTCTTGCCAAGATTTCAGTTGATAACCTCTCATGGGAACTACACAACCAGGACATCATCTTTCTCCTGGTTTACCTCCTAGCATCCTACAAAAGAGATGAATGCACCCTTGGTTTTTTAGTTTTCTGTATGGTTGCATGGCAGGAACTTTTCTACTTGAGCATGGGGGCCCTGGTGATGTGATTTGATTTTGTTAGCATTCAGCTAAAAGTATGTCACAGAAGACCAAAAGACTGGCAAAGAAGTGGGGTTTAAGAGACTGAGAAAAGACTTGTTTTCTGAATACTGTATGGTATAAGACAGACTATATGTACATTATATTTGTATACGCGCTATCGGATAGGCAAAATATCCTCTGTAGCAGAATTTTATCCTGCTGTGGAAACATGAAACTTTAAAATCCTAAACTTGTCTTGACTTCCTTTTCTTCATCTCCAGGCAAGTAGATGAAGATTACATCTGAAAAACTTCTGAGATCAACACTTGCTGGAGAATTATTTTAGTTTTTCTGTTACAAAGAGAAAAATATGTACAAGTTTTAGAGTTCTAAAAACATCATTAATTTGCATGGAAAATTTCGGAGTGTTTCTGAACACCGCCTCTTCTCCCCTCTCTCCCACCTCTCCTTCAGTTACTCCTTTGTTCTTTCACATTTTATTTACATGTCTAGAATTTTGGAGAGGTCCTCCTATTTGCTTCAATCAACTCAGTTCTCCAGATAGTATTTATCCAGAGTGACTTTACAGTTTTAACTAAAACCTATTGTCTGTGAGTTCAGCGTTTTTTCACAAAATCCCAAATGGGTGTTGAAGTAGTAGTATGGAACAGTGAAAATTCATTGCATGAATCAGCACATTCCAACCATAAAATTCAAAGAATTTAGCAGCAAGTAGTGACAAGCATGTACAGTGTTAGCTTATTGTTTGTATTGATCACCAATTGGAGAGCAGTAAGATGGTGTCACAAAATCTTGTCCTTTTAACAGAACTAAACAAAACTTTCCCATCATCTGCAGTAATGGACTGAGTTGGCTAATAACCATTACTCCTGCTGATTTGTAGGCTGTTTATTATTTTTATAAAGCCACATGCAAAGTTATTTCTGGTTATTTTCCATGTCTTCTGTTTGGCACCTCTTGCAAAATTCAAAGAATTTCAAATTCTTTGTCTCTTTTCCTTCCCTTTGCCACTCCTCACCCCTCCACTTCCCTGGCGATGTTTTAACTTTGGTGAGCTGTTAGAGACATCAAGTTTAATAAACAATATTACTTGAAACTTACTGTTAGGAGATTATAAAGAGCTTAATGCTTTCCCAGTGTTCCCTCAAATGTACTCATCCTAATGGACACTGTCACTGAGATACTGCATGTTCTTGAGGACCCCTTGTCATGACTTACAGTCGCGGGTTTCATACCACTGTTGGGTGCTTTTACAAGCAGTTCATGCTGATGTAAGGCACCAGGATTACAGGAGAGGCAGCACTCCACTCTGCCAGCCAGACACCCCTGGTCCTTCTCTCAGAATAGCCCCACACCAGGATGAGAGCTACAGAGCCCTTGGAGCCAGCACAGAGGTGGCAGCAGTGTTGCTGCTCTTCACAGCAGTGTGGGCCCAGATGGCTCAAGCCCCTTGTAAAAGAGATGGATGCTCCATCTCTTCTGTTTTAAACTACTACTGCTATTGGTTTGAGCTCCAGATCTCCTTGGTTTTAATCCTCAAGCTTTTTCTTTTTTTCTCTGACTACGTACATAGGTTTGTGGTATTTTTCCCTGACATTCATTCATTTGCTTAAATGGTTGATGGGTTATACGTTTTTTTTTAATCATGGCATCATGAAATAACACCCATTGGCTTGCAGTTTAAACATAAAGAATAAATATTATCTTACACATATAAGAAGATAACACGGTGCATCACAATAATCCATTTAGCGTGGTTTATTTCAGTGAAAGGCCAAATGTTATGTGTCTTGGCATTCTTAATCACATGACAGATTATCCTTCCAGTGTCACTGCAGGTTTGGGTGTTTGCTAATTGTAATATGGGCATGTAAGGCTAAAGTAAAGGCTTGAGAGATGATTTTTTTTTTTTTTTTGCCATGAGTATGGCTGTAACACTTGTACATATTTATTTAAGATGAAATAAAATAAGAAAATATATGCAGGCTATTTTTGCGTTGTAGTTTTCTTGTCTTCAAAAACTAAGTGAAAAGTACAGAAGCACATATGTTGTTCTTGTTGTGAGTTTTGTAAGATGGGGGCATTACTGGTGCCATCCTTTGAGGAATATGTTGGTGCAGTACTGCAGTGTTGAACCATGTGTGTATCTTAAATACTGGGAAATTCTGTAGTCACAATGTTCATTCTTTTTCTCGGTAGGAAACAGCACTAGGTATGACCTCACCCCTGTCACTGCAGTCAGTGTTCATCTCCTCAACAGTGATGGGACTCCAATCCCTGTGAACGGCCCCATCTATGTAACAGTGCCTCTGCCAACGAACAGCAACTTGAAGCACAATGCACATGTTCCAGCATGGAGGTTTGACCAAAAATTTGGTAAGTAACATCTAATTGTGATTCCCTAGACAGCTTTGTTTCTCTGAAACCAATGACTCACTGCATTTATTATGTTAATATAGTAAGGTCTTCACTGAAGTGTGCAGAAATCTGTTTCCTGTCAAAAAGGAAAGAACACTGAGTTTTATTGGTCAAGTAATATATAGCATATGTTCAAAAATACTTGAGTAGCATTGTATGCCACTTCTAGAAATTTTTGGTTTTGTAAATGTACCATTTTTCAATTATTAAATATGTTATGTACAAATTATCTTGAGAGAACTTGATTTCACCCACAGACTGAGAAGGAGAGAGATGTATTCACTAAAGCATTGAATTGCAAATCTGGAAAAGTGGAAAGTAGCCTTATCTTTGCCAGCAGCCAGTTATCTGACCTTTGGTCTGTCTCTTGTCTCTAGTCCAGCTTCCTGTCTGTAAGATAGGAAAAGTAACACTGACTTCTTTTGTAAATTACTTAGAGATTGACTAATGCCATCAAGAAGAAAAGTACATGTAAATGATATTAGACAAACAAAAAAATAAGATGCAAGCAGAATTCATGAAGTGTCTTGAAAGAGCAGAATGACTAATCAATATGAGCTGTAAAATGCACTCAGTTTTTCACATTGCAAGATAGCGTTTGCTATTGTGAACTGGAATTCTTCCAGGGGTATACTGTTTAGGTTCTCTATTTCTGGTTTGTTTTTTTTTTTTCATTGCTAGCTGGCCACGTTTACCTTTGTTGTACACAGGTCTTGTCCTGGTGATCCCCCTTCAGTTATAGCACTGTGCCTTCTGAACTATGTGCCAGACAGTTGTTTAGGAAAAGAAATGAGAAAAGAAGAATGGAAGGTGAGAAGGGTAGATGTTGTGAGGAATTAGAGACAGAACTGTGGAGCTGTATAGAAAATCAGTGGAGTTTTGTCTGTGCAGGCAAATGTTTTAAGCCATTTTATGATGACATCCAGGAGTAGAGCAATGAGCATGAAACCAGTGTGTTGGAGGAAGGGAGGGGAGGGGGTAGGAGAGAGTGGAAAGAGGAAATAACATTTTTGCTTCCTTCCTGGTTCTGCTGAAAAAGGTGATGTGTTTTCAAACAGCGTGCCTATCGATCTTATGTCAGAAGTTGGCTTTATCAGATGAAGAATACATTTGAATATGAGGTAAAATTGAATCGTAGAGAAAGAGTGCAATGAATGGATTTGGGGTTTCCCTTAACAATGGAAATATCTCTTTTCTTGTGGTGCCTTGGCAGGATTTCACTACATTCTTCCTGAAACTGATTTTCATTTGTGATCCCAGAAACTATTTTGTTTTCACTTGTTCAAAAAAAGATGGGGAAGATTGACTCACGTCTACTTTCTCCAGAAGAAGCAGTCTATCCTCTTAGCTGTGGTATAGCTGCAGCCCAGCTCATCGGTGGTTACTCACTACTGGCAAAATTGTTCTAATTTATAGGGCTTTCTCATTTGTGGCCTAATTTCCATGCCTCTGCACTGGGGCCACAAAAGCTCTCTCTTAGTATGGACTATGGTTTTTTACTTTTATATACGAAGAACCTAGTTACTCTGGTGTGTGCAGTATATGTTAGTAGAGATCAATACAGGTTAGTTAATTAGTGTTGAAGGCTTGAGGCTCCCAATCTGGAGACAAGTCCAGCCTTGTTTGCTTCATGACAAGCTGCTGGAGTGTTTGAGTTACTGGGAGGGGAAGGCGAGAGGACCACTAAACAAAATGCATCTTTGTCAGGCCACTTAGCTTCACAAAGATATGGAGAGGAAGGTATTGAATATGTTATGCTTAGGCTCCAGCTCACACTTCAGCTGAAGTAAGCATCTTTCTGTGCAACCAAAGATGTTGAACAAAGATGCATTTAAGCCCTGAATACAGCATGCCAGTTCTAGCAGAATTTTGGCCACATCCCAACCATTTTAGAGTAGCCTAATTTAATAAGTAGAGCAGCCACTCTGTCTTGTGCAGGCTACATTAGCACCCTAAGGGGCATCAAACTAGCCATATGTAGCATGAGCATGGTGGTACCCTGTCATTCCCAACATCCCCATGTTGAGCTTGGACTGTGAAGAGAGGAGGTTCAGTGATGAATGGGATGGCTTCACGATGGAGAAATCCTTGACTGGCAAGTAAGTGTTGTAACCTATTTGCACTGCCAGATCTGTGCCTTGTCAGGATAAGACCTCTAACCTCATTATTCCAGTTTTGTCTTTCATTTTAGGACCTGCTTTTTTTTAGTGCTAGTTATTTGTGGTCTCTTCGTAAGAGATTTTTTGGTGGCTTAGATTTCCATGCTTGTATCTGAAAATTGAGTAAATGCCAGAGACAGAAAACTATGACTGTATTACCAGGCAATAATGCAGCACTTCTCTCTAGTGTATTAGCAATACAGTGGGGCACTTGTTCGTGCAAGCCATTGTTTTTGTTTAGAATCCATGTGGTTGTCATCATTACTTCATGAAATATAATTTCTGCTCTAAAAAGCAGAAATACTTTTCACTTTTAGAGGAGGGAGTGGAGAAGGGACAGAAATACTACAAATATGTTTTAATCCTTAGAATCTCATACATTTTGCTGAGCTCATGATGTACTTGTATAAACCCAGTGGTGTCTGACTGGAAGTGCAGAGATTTTCATAATTTCTACAGAAATTAGGCATATTTGCATATTATGGCAGCCAAAAATAATTAAGCGCTTATTAGGTTGTTTACCATAAACAATCTGTGTTTCCAGGACCACATTTTCTGTCCTTGAGAGAGAACTGGGGAGAGAAGGGGGAGAAGCAGCATAGTCTACTTAAGGCTGAGGGTGGCTCCATTGACACTGATGAAACACGCAGCCAGAAAAAGCAGGCTGACGTCAAAATAAGACAATCTGCTGCATCTATTCTACACTATTCAAGTGAGATGTTTCATTACAAAACAAACTTACTGCCTTGCGTGCACAGCAAGCAAATTAAAGCAGCAATATCTTTTTGAATAATTAATAAAATGAAGAGCAACTATCTACACCCTGGAGAAGTTTTAGGGTAAATGAGTATGTGCTCTTGTGTTGGAGATGCACTCCACCGCCTTTCTCTGCAGCATTTCTGAGTGTTGGTAATAATAAGCAGGGATGAGTTGATGTTATGGAGATATGATCCATACATGAAAATGCAACTTAATCATTCTGAAGGGGCTGAAAAACCTTTTTTCCTTTATCTGTAAACAGATGGTTGGGATCAAGACTTCCTCCCTGTTGTTTGCCTTGATGTCAGTAGGATTTACAGCAATATAATTAATCTCTCTATTTTTGGATACCAAATTTCTGTCCAAGACTACTTCCTAGCCTTGTCCTCTACAGTCAGAAATGAACACTACACATCCCAATAGAAATGAAACTTTGTACTGCCTGTATCATTTCCAACTCCGACCAACTGGCCTGAATAACACAGCACTTGCTCAGCTGTATTCTCCTCAGCTCCCAGGTTTATGCTTGATTTTAAGGTGTCTATTTTCATTGGATTCAGTGAGCAAAACTGTAAGACTGACATTCTCCATTGTAAGTCTTCAGTTTCATTCCCTGTGGTATAGAAGCATGATGTTGCACCTAGACCTGTAGATGCACATTTGGAGCTGTGTGAAGGACTTCAAAATATTACCAAATATTCCAGAGTGCATAATCTGGAAATGGGATTATTTACAAATACTAGACAGAAAGATGTATAGTAACCTGCTTACATTTTCTGCTTGACAGTAGCTGACACTCTCATCCTATAAACACTATGAACAAAACCCAAACATTATTTCAGTGACAATATCAATGCACCTGCTAGTTTATCTATCCCACCCAATAACAGGAAAATGTTTTCAACCTTGAGTGGCAGTGGGCTCTGGACTGAAGAGGTTAAACCTCCACCCTTTTGCTCCTCCTCCTTAAAATGTGTAAATTCTTGTACACTGCATGTAAATGATGTTTGAAGTACTGCTTCTCTGTTCTTCTTAATCCCTGAATAGTTGGCATACATCTTTGATGTGACCTTGTCTTTGAATTACTGGCTTCTTCACAGAGGAGGGTGTTTCCCTACTGCTGAAATCTCAACCATGGGTTAATATAAAGTGATGGCAGAACATGGAGAAGAGTATCTTGGGGAACTCTTCCTATAGCTTTATAAAGCACAATACCTTATGTACTTTGCTGTGCTTGGTCAGCAAAGTACATAATGCTGACTGCATTTAATGCCATAATAGACTTCTAAATTCATTTGAAAGTCTGTTACTAAGTTTTTTGTGGGTGACATCCTGCCTTCAGTAGTGAAATTTTCATTGATTTTTATAGAGTCAGAATTTCCTGATGTTCCTTCCTCAGCAAAATGAAGATGCTTTTGGTGCTTAGAAGAAGTTGTGAGGATATACTTTTGCATAAAAAGTATTGGTGCCTACTTCAACTTGACTGCAATATGGTTTTGCTGTATTTCATGGAGGTGAAATAATGTTTGGGTTTTGTTCATAGTGTTTATAGGATGAGAGTGTCAGCTACTGTCAAGCAGAAAATGTAAGCAGGTTACTATACATCTTTCTGTCTAGTATTTGTAAATAAGACGATTTGTAAAAGACTGATTTAAGCTTCCCATGTGGTAGCAACGATAATCCACCCAAAGAACAGCTTTATTTAAATTTTCATAGTTCAAAACTAAAACATATTCCTTTTTTGTTGTGAATTCAGTTAAGAATTAACCGATTTATTCTACCACTCCATTGATATACTGCATGACAGCCAGAAAATAACAATTTAACAAAAACTTCTGCAGTTTGTTGCTTGATCTGACACTGGGTATGAGTACAGGCCTCTCAACTTGGATAGAAGGCCTGCATTTGACTACACACAGCAGCGCACGTGGCCTGGGACTTAATGTGCTTCTCCATGGGTTTTGTATGCATGAGAAATGGACATGCCCCCAAAAGCTTGAATTTAATATAATCAGATACAGAACATTTGGTTCTAAGTCAGATTCATTGGTAATATGGAGATTTTTTTTTTTAAATTGCAAGGATAAAATGAAACCTCCACAAAGTTTATAGTTACGCTGTTTCTGTAATTTACAAGTTCCTTGACAATTTGATTTTGTCTTCCTTTTTTTTAATCTCAGTTCTGAAGATTAGATTATTTTTAAAGACTAAATACACTGAGGAATATAGATTTTTAGCTAACTGCTTTCAAAGAACTTCATATTTTGTGTGTTGCCATAGAAATGGCAGCTACCAAACCGAGCTTTTTACCATGTATGTTGTCTACATAATAGGTACAGATATAATTGCAGAGTAGTAGTCAGCCCTCAGCATTGAAAAGAAAAGCTCTTCCTCGGATGCTTCACAGTGTAGCTCCCTGAGGTATGTGCTCACTATAATGATTCCTCTGGAGAGGTGTACTGGATCATAGCTGACAGTTGTGCTTGTTTATCAATCTGGACATTGTTTTTATAATGGATGTTGTGGCTTACGCATGTGAAAGTGCTGTCAGTGGATTGTTTGATCTTCCCCTCACCTCATCAAGCATCTGAGTTGCATTTGTGGCAAAGCAGACATGATGGTGGAGGTTAAGAAGATGTTGAAGGAATCAGGTTGGTGCCAAAATGTAGTGATATAAGCAAATAATCTATTCTTATGTCGTCAAGAAAATAAAACTGGAAACAAATAGTGTTACTTCTGGGAACTGCTTTTAATAACAGACTATATGTTTTATCATTGTGCAGCTTTTGGCTGGGATAAAGTTAATTTTCTTCCCAGTAGCCAGGATGGGGCTATGTTTTTGATTTGTGTTGGAAACAGTGGTGATAACGCAGGGATGTTTTAGCTGTTGCTGAGCAGTGGCTCAGCAATGCAAAGTGGCTCACACAGAGTCAAGGCCTTTTCTGCTCCTCACCCCACTAGTGAGTAGGCTGGGGCTGCATGAGAAGCTGGGAGGGGACACAGTGGGGACAGCTGACCCC
The DNA here is from genome assembly GCA_013399075.1 of Chloroceryle aenea. Classification (NCBI taxonomy): domain Eukaryota; kingdom Metazoa; phylum Chordata; class Aves; order Coraciiformes; family Cerylidae; genus Chloroceryle; species Chloroceryle aenea. Next base: position 159,083 of record VWZY01005015.1, on the reverse strand, counting down.
AGCTGACCAAAGGGATGTTCCATACCATATGACATCATGCTCAGCATATGAAGCTTGGGGAAGACAAAGGAAGGGATGATGTTCAGACTGATGGTGTTTGTCTTCCCAAGTAACCACTAGGGGTGATGGGCCCCTGCTGTCCTGGGGATGGCAGAACACCTGCCTGCTGGTGTGAAGTGATGAATGAATTTCTTTGTTTGCATTGCTCGTGTGTGCAGCTTTTGCTTCTTCTACTAAACTGTCTTTATCTCAACCCCTCAGTTTTCTTACTTTTACTCTTATGATTTTCTCTTCCATCTTCCACTGAGGGGAGTTAGCAAGTGACTGTGTGGGGCTTAGTTGCCAGTTGGGGTTAAACCACAACAATCATGTAGATGGCCTTGTAGCTCCATCTGTAAGAAGAAAAGACTGTTTTCCTTGTGCAGCTGATTGAATTGGAGAGGACTTTGAAATTGGTGGAAAAAGAGGCAGGAGTAAATAGAGCAGGAGTGTGAAGTGTCTGGGTGGGCCTGGAAGAGGCTGAGGAGTACCTGAGATGACCTTCTTCCTCAGCCTTGAGATGGTAGATCAAATTCCAGTGTGTGTCTGCTTCTACTTCCAACTTGAAAGAGAGAAACTGAACACGAGTGTCATATGAAGCTGAATGAATAAAAAGGCATGCAACATTTTGAATTGCCTTGTAGTTTTAGTTATTATTTGCCCTAATATTTTTGTCTATAACAGACTGAGTGTGATTAATAATGTGATAAAGCAAATATTAAAGGCAGTATCTGTTACCTATACCAGTAGCTATGGATGGTGGTCCAGCAAGCCATAAGTAAGCTTTCCCTTTTGAAATACAATTACTAACCAGTAATTAAATATGGACGTAATTTTATTGAATAAGTCTTTTTTGTTCTGGCATTCTGGAATGAAATGCTGAGAGGACCAAAGCAATGCAAGCTTTTCTCTGGACAATGTGCCCTGCCTTCTGCCCAGACATAATTCCAATTATTAAATATTGAAAACTGGTATGTTCTTTTGTTAAACAGGTGACAGGTGTTTGAAGGGGAAAAATTAATAGAGATGGCAAAAACTATGAAGCTTCTCAGACACTAGCAAAAAATAAATTGAAGTTTGCAAAAACGGTCAAGGTGTGATGTTAAAAGTGTTTCCCTTACAGTACACCAAATAATGGTGGTGCTGCTAGGACAGTAGCAGGCTGTAGCCCTGGAAGGCTTGTGTAACAAATTCTTTAAGGGGGGAAGAATAATGAAGGTATGAGCTCAGAGCAGGGACATTTATTTTTTGATGTTGCCTAGCAACTCAGAAACAAAATTGTGATATTAATTTAAATACTATGAAGTTTTAAACCCATGTGTATTGGGGGGGAGGGGGACAAGGAGACTAATCTCAACCAGTATTCAAGGAAGTATTTTTCAACTTCCAATTTCAGTGGCTTTTAGATTTTTAGAAAATGAACAAAAGTAATACAAACAAAAAAAAATCACATCATTTGTGGTAAAACTTCCTACGTTGATGCAGATTAGAGGTGATTTTCAGTTGGAAGAAGAAATCTGATAAGCAGCTTTCAGCTGGCAGAATGAAAAGCTACAATTTATGTATGTCAGAACATGCCTTAGGAAGTTATTTTCACAAACTTGCCCTTGATTAACTCTCCATAATAACAATTCCATTTGAAGTGTCTAAATCAATTACTCCTAGAACCACTATTAGTATGTTTTGAATATCCTTTGCTGTCCCACACTGTCTGATAGCGACCTGCCTCATTCCTTTTGACACCTATAGCTCTATTGAACTGTGAATCTCTGCCTGAGCAGGGCAATCTTACAAGACACTGTAGACATCACAGAAGAGATCCATGCTGAAAGAAAATCACTTCTCATTAAGGAATATTTATTTAAAGAATCTATGCTATTAAGTAGTATCGTCAAAAGTATCTTTCTTTTATTTCTAAAACTCTATTGTCCAAGGAAGATAATCTTGTGAATAAAAATAAATTCATATAATGGGATTATGCGTAATTTGTTCTCTGGTTAATTAAATCCTCTTATTTGTCAAACCTATTGGATGGAAATAATTCATGCTGTAAATAGCACAGTTTTGGTTCCCTGCTTGAGTAGGATTGGATGATCCCATCGACAGTTAAAAGAAACAAAATAAAAGGCAAACAGTATTTGATCAATGGAAGTTTCCTACCAAGAGCTCACGTGTAAAAGTAATTTATGGAAAAAAAAGCCATCACAGGGTTGGCCATATACTTAAAGACTAGCAATCCTTAGACTTTATGACTGTCCTTAGGGGAAGCTGCTGGCTACAGCTCACTTCTCTGACAGTCACTTACCAGAAATGTTTTCGTCAGTGATAGGAAAAATAGACAGCCAGTCAGCAGAACTCAGTGCAGCAGATCTGGGAGGCTCTGAAATGGTCAGCTTAGAACGCTATACCTGACATAAGCGGTATTATACATCCTCCCAGCGAGACAAGTTCTGTGCTGGGGTGCCAGCGTGCAAACTCCTCTCACAGCCAGCATACAAGAGGGGAATTTTCCTCCTTTCTTCTTGACTTTCAGAGGAGTCACATGTGTCTCTAGAGCAGATGGCTGGTGTGGCAGTCTTGCCTGAACAAAGCTCAGTCTTGCCTTACATAGGACAGTAGGAAGTTTGCCCTTTGCTCGAGCGGAGCAGCTCAGCATTGTCGGCATGCACGGTCACACATGCAGAAGCCAGGAAGGTGTACAATTCTCTGGATTTCACTACAGATTAATTAAAAATAATTGTATAATATTGGGTATTATTTAAAATAATGTCTAGCTTTAAAATATGGAAGTAATGTCTTATTCAGAGGCATTGTACATCTAGACCAGAAAAGCGGATTCATTCATGCTGCCTGGATCCATCAAGCTGTCACACTGAAGAGTAGTGTCTTTGAAGACAATAGGATATCTCTTCTCTGGGTAGACTGGCTGTACATGCAGTGACCTGATTGTGCAGGGAAATAGTCGAGAATAGCTGCTCTGTAATGGCTTTTCTGCAATAGCTGCCCGTCCGGGAACTACCCTTGCTGAAAGTGCCACTTTTCAATTTGATTCAGAAGTAAACTAAATTAAATTATAAAAAGGGATTTTTATTGCAGAATGTGTGTCTAAACAAGTCCAAGCCTTCTACTGTTAAATTTAGTCATGATAACCCCCCTCTTGCCCTTGTTGGCAAGGCCAGAAAGCTGCTTGAGAGAAGTATGTATGCTCTTCGGAAACAAACTTACTGTATTAAAGTATTAAGATACTTCTCTCAGAATTTACTTCTCCTGCTCCACTGAAATCTGATACTGGATATTTTTGCAGCCAGATGGAGCTCAGCTTTCTTTATCTGATTTTTTTTTAATTTTTATTTCTTTTAAAGTACTCTCATTTTAATACTCTTTGTACTGTTAATGATGGTAGTTCTCTTACCTTGCCTTTAAGTTATATATACAAAGGAGTGCTGGGTAGCCGTATTACTGTTTACCCAGGCAGTGTCTGCTTCTGGCAGTGATACCAGAAGATACCATAGAGTTAGTACCAAAGGTTTGTGTGCAGACCAATGCCACTGCTGGATCTTGTGTACCATGCTGAGGGGTACAGAAAGTAAAAGGTGGCCCCTGCAGGGAGGCTCGGACAGGACAGGTGACCCCAAGCTGACCAGTGAGGGATTCCATCCCATATATGTCATATTCATATATCC
>VWZY01005015.1:133574-155226 GCA_013399075.1 Chloroceryle aenea | reverse complement strand
GTTCCTGAATCTGATACCAGAATCCAGCTCCTGAACACAGCTCCCGTCTCCTGCAGGGCCCAGTCTGGGACTTTCCCATTGCCTGCTCCACAGCATGGGTGGTGACGGTGATGTGATTACCACTGGGAGGGGGTTGCGTTCGATACTGGTTTTGTACACATTTTTGTATATATAGTCCAGTTTTGTTTATTATTATTTTCATTAAAGCTGTTCTGGTTCCCTTTTCTAATCACTAAGTCTCTCTCCCTTATTCCCTTTCTCTTGCCCATGGTGATGGAGAGGGGTTAACAGAGAGTGTCTGTTATAGGTCTAGAGGGCTGCTCTGGCCCTAAACCGTGACAATACAGAAAAGTCAGGAAAATAAAATACAATGTTGGTGAAGAAAGAGTTAAGAAATTTCTTGGTTCTACCCCTGCCATTAGTTTGAGCCAGGAGACAGTTCCCCTGACTTGAATCCTGGATCAGCATTGTTGGCTCCACTGAGCGGTAATAGAGGAAAAAGAGAAATGTAAAAATGATCTATAAGCAAGAATGTCTCTATATATAGAAGTTTTCCGTGAAGCACCAGACACTGTTTAAGAATTAATGGCAGATTGGCCCAAATCATGCAGTGCTTACAAACTAAACTGAACTTGCTGTTTCTTCTCCAAAGATACATTGACTTGTTTTCTTTGGAACTACACAACCAGTTTTGAACAAAAATTATCAGCTCCATTACATCCAGTACTGTTCCATTACATCCGTGTATAGTGCTTTTTATTTATAATGTTGCATTTCTTGTTACTTAACAATTATTGCACATCATGTATAAAACTTAATAAGCAGTGATGCTAGTTGATTGTGCTAGTTGATTGGGGGGGGGATGTTATTATTTGGAAAATAATGAATTAAATTGTAACACCCTAGCCATGCAGAGAGGTGAGATATCTCTTCCCTCTGAAGTCCTGCTTGGAGCTCCTGCAGTTGTAATCATGCTTGCCCCAAAAAAAAAAAAAAAAAGCTGCTTGCCCTTACTCCGTTTGCAGGCTAGTGGATGTGGATAGGAAAGGGCAAAAAAAATCGAAGACATTATTTACTCACTGTCCCTCTGTCTCCTCCCTTGCTTACAAGATCAAGTATGTAAGGACACAGAAGGTAATTAGTTCCATTTTTAGAACAGTAAAATATCTTGTATCCTGCTGCAAGGAAGAATCTGGGATGGGGAATTCTCGAGGCTGCACAGCAGTGAACTCCTGCTTACTGAAGGCAGCTTGAAACGCAAGGAGCATAGTAAGTACGATGTCACTGGGGGTTGCTTGGTAGAAGGTCCAACGTTAGTTATTACAGTGAGGTGTTGCATGTAGGGAGCTACAAGACAGCTGCTTGGTGTTTATTGATAGTTGAAAAGTGACCAGGCTATTGGAACCTATAAAGGATGAAATATGAGAGAGACCTGGAAATGCCCCAGTGGATTTGCAGAATATGGAAGGCACAGCGGTTCCCTCCAGCAATGCTGTGTTCGCTTTCGGCTATTTGATCACACAAGAAACAATGTAGGACTTTGTGTTTCAAGTGTTTCCACTAAAACCCATTCTGCTGTTGTGAAGGATGGAGTTCTTTATTGTCTTCATGCCACCATGCAGGAGGATGCTCTGTTTTATTAGGGGACTATTGGTAAGAGATGATGGAAGTATAAGAGGTGAGTTTATCACTGCAGTGTCGGACCAGGAAAGTATTAAAAATGTCAGTTGATGAGACTGTGTACTCATGGTTCCCAGGAACACACACTTGGTGCTGTCCTGATGAAGGAACTTGGGACAGTGTCATTTAAAAAGTAATTCTTTTCTAGCTGTCATCGCTCTTGTTTAAAGATGACCAATATCAGATATATCTGTTACACTTTAGAGATTCTTAACTGTCCATAACAGAGAGGGGGAATTATATTTTTCTCTAGTGTTACACAGACCAATACATTTCCTTGAGTATATCCCGTGGCTGGCAAAAACGGGTGACCAAAATGAGCAGAAGACAAGCAATGAAACCTGACTGACCTTGTGCAATAGACTCTGTTGTTTGCTTCCGTTTCAAATACAGGGATTCCTTTCGTTGCTAAAATATGAGGAATCTGAGCTGCTGCTTGTTTGGCAGGATGGCAGTGGAGCTCTGCTCTCCACAATGAGTGCAGCCTCTGTTAGCTTCTTGATCACTGCGTTATGCAAGCAGAGTGAGGCATTAGAAGGATTGTGTTCATTAGAATGCAGTGTAATGTGAATAAGGCAAGCTGGACACAAGTTCCCCCTAGTGAGGGAATGAATAATAGCTTCTGCACAAGGAGGTAGCTATAAAAATAGACTATGAAGATCATGAACTTTGCTAAAATACATATGTATGTGTTCTGCTTGTGTGTGAATTTAAAGGGCTTAAGAGATGGCAAGTATGGGAAGCATGATGAATTCATCACCCAGGTCCATCCATTCTTTTTTTTTTAATCAGCTCTTTTATATCTCTTTGGAGATCTTGTTTCACATAGTTGCATATTTGAATAGTTGGTGTATATTCTCCTGGTGTGAGGAAAACAATGTAGAAAAAAAATTACAAAGTTTAAGTTTACTGGAGTTTTCTTACCAAATGGCATTTTAGGCACAAGATAAAAAGAGGTTTGGCTCTATGGGCTATTCTTCTTCTTGTGGTTTATGACTGTTTGTAAGACATCTTTCCCAAATGTGATAGAAAATCTGAAGGGATGGTGACTATCTTAGTGGAGAAAATGAATCTACTTTTCCTAGTTTTTTCGGAAACTTCACACATGATTGTGGACAATTCTGTTCTATTCCTCCTGACAATGTTTCCCTAGAAGTGGTAAACTAGTGGCTACATCAAGGTGTTCTGAGACATTTGCCACACAGATTTTCATCCTTTTGGTACTGTGAATCAAAATTCCTTGTCTTGTGTGACATTCTTTATGAAATAATACATTATTGCTACCCTGTACAGACTGGAAATGATACTTGGAAAACTGAAAATTGCATCTGTGATTCCTTTTCCCTGTTGCTCACAAATTCAGTTTGGTTGCAAATACAGAGTCACTGTCTGGCAGTAATAGTCACCTAGATCTAGAAATTCTCTCAAATGTGGTTTTTTTCTAAATCTTTTACTATATGCAGATGTGTTTAGTATTAGCCAAGGATGGTGTACTTACAGCATAGAAATGTCTGGTTGGAAGGGACCTCTAAAAGTCATCTAGTCCAATGTAGTAGTAGAGAAGATAGAAATGCTCAGAAAAGCCTTTCTCACATGTACAGGCTGTGTACAGCTGAATAATCTAAGGAACGCAGTGGAAATCATCAGGATCTCAGTGCTATTAAAAAACCAAAACAGCAATAGCATCTCCTCTGTGTGTTTCACTGCTCAGTGTTCGGACAACTGCCATCCACAAATGCTCGTGCTTAGTCCTGAGTGACGTCTGATGAAAAGCACTGCTTCAGGAATTACATGCAGGAGACTGTTCAAAGGAAAGGGAATCACAAGATGCAGCTTGCCTGTGAAGTAAGCATTTATAGCTGAGTGAGGGAAACAGAGTGTTCTGTTCCCAAATTCACATAGAAATATAGAGCTGTGCTACAGTGGTGCAGTATCTATAGGGGAACAGAGTGAGTTAATGCCCTCTGGTACAGCACCCATGGGAGATGCTAAGCCAGGCCTGCAGCTTTGGGAAACGCTGCTTGGTACCAGGGGTGGCTTCCCATTGGTGGCTCCCAGTGTCCAGATCAGCAGTTCTGTGTTTCTTTCAAAGCGAATAAATAGGAGAGCAGCCTACAGGCCATACTGGATATTTAACATATCAGAAACGAAGGTGATTTTGTTTTTTCCTACAGCCCAAGGAACGAGTCTAAATGAATTACAAAAAGGCATGCAGCTGATTCAGTTGTAAAGGTTTTTGTAGCCCAGTTCTTGCAACAAAATTTATCTTCTGAAAGTAGAACAGCTCTGACTAGCGCAGATTGTCAATCTGGACTAAAGAGTTATGTGAATTTAAAACACATTGCTTTAAAATTGTCAATCTTACAGGTTTACAGAATCACAGAATTTTGAAATGGTCATTTGGTAATTCTAAAAAAATCTTACCAGATTTCTTTTGAGAAGTATGTTTGGAAAAACTCAGCATCCATTACCAAACAGTATTCCTGGAAGTGTACATATTCTGAATGATTAACATTGCTGAGTCAAAGCGATGGTGCAACATTCATAAGCTTGTTTCTGTAAAGGAGAAATAACACTTGAAGGAATTCCCTTCTTCGGTCTTCTTGAAGTTGGCAGCCAGAGCTAATAGAAGGGTGGTGTGCAGAAGTCACGTGTGGTCTGGGAGATGTGTTATCTCTCGAAATATGGGTCTTGAGTGGGATGCCTACATGTAATCGGCTTCAGGAATATCCTTCTTCAAAAAAGGGGAATCTATATTACAAGAATTATTTTCTTTTAACCCTTTTTGGAGACTTAGTAGTTTCATTTAATCTGAAATGGTTTTTGTGTACAAAGCTTCTGACAAGGCCGTGTGGATGACAGCTTGCAGGAGCTCTCAAATGCCCACGACAAAAAGGCACAATTTCCCACTTCACAGCAATGAACACAGCCCCTGCAGCACATTGGTATGTTGTGTTACTGGTTGCTTTTCCACTTGTTTGCATAGGAAAGTGTGAGTATAGCTGTAACACCTTCTTACAATCTTCTGCATTTACAGGGACATGGCTGAAGAGTAGTTTGGGTCTTGTACAACAAGAAGGAAATCAGTTGACTTGGACGTATATTGCACCTCAGCTGGGCTACTGGGTTGCAGCTATGTCACCTACTATCCCAGGTAAGATGGAATTGAATTTTATTGATATTTGCAGCATTGAGTAATTATTTATTCGTATAAAATGTTTATATTTTTCAGGATGACCTCATCTGAGATGCCACAGCTTGATTAATAATGGATTATTAGAAAACAGAAATCTGAAAGTAAAGGGATAAAATCCTCTGGGGATTGTGGGAGGCAACCCTTGTGCTCTGAGGGTCTTTTCAATCTCTGAGTCATTTCAGTGGGAAACTTTTTAAAGTGTTCCTGCTTTGATGCATTTATCTAACTACTGCCTGGCAGAGCCATTGCTAGAAAATGGGGAGATCTAAAATTGGTGTATTGGTGTTCCAGCACGTAGAAAAATCTGTGTTGTGAAGTAGAAACTTCACAGAAGTTTCCCAAACTTTCACAGAAACTCTCAAAGAAATGGATTCACCTAAGACCAACATCTTCTCGGGTTAGACATTTACTAATGCCTTGATTGATTGATTGATTGATTGTAACTTGTTTTTTTTATTTTATGCTGAAGATGCCAGTTTTGCACACTTTGTATCATCTGGATGACTCATTAATCTACACCATGAATAATTTAACATAGAAGTTCTAGGAAGTGTATTAGCAGAGTGGCATTAGTAGGTGAGCTGACGGTTGCCATCTGCAATCTGCAAGCCTTTTGGCATAACTGTAGAAAATCCCTTTGAACTAGACATTGTATGTCCTGCTGTGCCTGTTGCAGCTTGCTCTTCCTTTTTTCTGTCTCTGGCTGCTTCAGATTTCTTAGTGTTGGTTCTTCAACCACCAATAATCGGAGATGCCTCTGTGTATAAAAGAGACAGTCAATCAAACCAAAAACTCCTCCTTATACAGATTGTCTTTATTAGGCTTTCTGGATGAAAACCAAATACAGTAGGAATGAAAACATGCTTGCTTTGGCTGTGCAAGCTAAATAAACTATATCTAACCAACAAAAGAAACTCTAACATGAGGACTGTTTTTAAAGTCTCCTTGTATATGCCATGAAGTTTCATGATATGCAAGCTTTTTATTTGAGGATATATTACGTGAAACTGATGGAATTTCAGCTCATTCATTGCTGAACAGCATTTAGAGGCAGCTGCAGATCTGAATAAGCTATGGAACTTAATGGCATTTTACAAAATAATTGTACTTTAGCAAAAAACAGCTGCTCTGAGCCAAACATTTCCCAGTACAGGTCTGTCCCAGACTGCAAGGAAGTTACGATACCCATGAAATTGTGCCTGTAACTGATAACTGGAGAAGGCTTATTTGTCCTTGCAGTTTAACTTGTATGGCAGAATTTCTACTTGTATTTTACTTTTCCTTCCTTTTGAGGGCTAGATCTGGGTTCCTAAAACTTTGTTGCAATGGGAGCAACATTTGCATGAAAAACTCATGTGATTTATTTCTTCTTTTTGCTTAATGTCCTAAAGCAACAGTATCAACCACTTATGTAAAGATAGTGTCAGGACAGAATGTATATATCTTTTCCTACTTGATGTTCTTTTTAATGAGGTTAATATCTGCTTGCTTATTTCATCTCCTCATTGAAACTATTTGTTTTCTTATCTCAAAAAATGGACAAAAATTAGTTTTGTATTCCTAGCAGTGACTCTACAGATCACTCGATCCACAGATTGAGGTTTTACAAGCTTCATGATCTACAAGTGGCCAAGTTTGCTGCCCTTCACAGTACATGCATGTTACTCTTGTCAGCTGGTGGTGTAGCTCCTTGCCTGCAGATGAAAATTTGAGCCTTTATTTCAATATCATGATAAGGATTTTACAAACCAACAGGGTTACATATGCATAATGTGTGTTAGAATATTTACTAAGCATTGCCGAAACCTAGAGTTGCAACACTGTTTCACTAGTGGCCTGTTTTTAAAGCTCCTGAAGATCAGCTTGGCTTGGCTTGATCTAGACTGCAGAGCACCAACACATTCTTCCAGTGAGTCCTGTACTGCACTGCATGTACTGTTTAATGCCAGGCACCACAGATATTGTTAAGGAGAAGTTGTTGGCCACCGTGCTGACACACGCATTATAGTGCTGGAAGATGCTGTGATGCTTTTGTCCAGTGATGAGAGCTTTCGTGCGCTCGGCCAGCATCAGGACCTGGAAGGCAGCATTCACTGATGCATGCTCCCCTTGAAACTAACTGCTTTTACACAGAGAGATCTGTTTGGGCTTGCAGTCGTGAAAACCAGCACATGCTTTCTCCACACCTCACTCCCTTCTGCAGAGATGGTCTGCTCAGTAGACACCAGGGCCATGAGCAGCAGTGTTGCTCACATAACTCCCTGATAACGAGAAGATATCCCTCTCTTTTGTTGAAGTGTTGTTCCTCTTCCTGTTTGCAGGTTATTACAGGTCTAAATTCTCTTTTCTGGCCTTCCAGGTCCCGTTGTAACACCCGACATTACGAGCTATCACACAATGTTTCTTTTGGCAATTTTAGGAGGGATGGCTCTCATACTTCTAGTCTTGCTGTGTCTGCTTTTGTATTATTGCAGGTAAGATTCACCATCCTGGTTACTTAGTTGATGTTGGAAATACAAGCTTATTTGTGCTCATGAAATTAAAAGCTTTAGTATTGAAACATTTTTACGTTGGGGGAAAAATAATAGAAGTGAGCAAGCACTAGAGAGAAACGAGAGCAGATTCCTGTGTTCCTAGTTACATGCAGCATATGCAATCCCTGCCTTATGGTAGATTGGTAGTTGAATGGATCACACACACTTCTGCCTGTGTTTTCCTTGTAAGATGTTTTAAAACCTCCTGTTGGACATGGCCATAGGTCCGAGATCTCTCTCGTTGTACCATTTTGCATTTGCAAGTGATCTTTCTATTAGTCTTATATTAAAATGAATGGTAACCTTTTATCAGCAACTGTAGATTACTGAGTGATTTTCTGTGTGCCATCTCCAGACATTTGCTCCAGTTTCTAATTGGTGCTTGAGATATTTCCCAGTTGACATTAGTTATTCTTTAATTTTATCTTCGCTGCTGGGATAAGCTTTTAATTGTTAGGTTATGTAATAAAAGCTCAATTCCCCTAATACTAATCACTGCTTAAAATCTCCCATTAAGACACACTTGCTGCTCTTGTTTTGGTGTACAACAGTCATAAATGTGTAACTTCTTTTGTTAACGACTTTTGTAGAAGAAAATGTTTAAGACCGCGTCAGCATCATAAGAAACTGCAACTTTCAACAGCACTGGACACTTCTAAAAAGGACCAAGCAACGTCAATGTCTCATATAAATTTAATATTTTCACGTCGCGAGTCAGAATTTCCGGGTGGGTTGTCCGTTGCTAGCAATGGACACACTGAAAACTCAGGTGCAAAGGAATTAATCAGTGCTGTCCACATGGAGATGGTATCACCCAGTGGAGAAGCAGATATGCATACACCTATGCTCAAACACTCCTTCAGTACTTCCCAGGAGTTTAGCTCCCGAGAGGAACTGCTCTCTGACAAGGAGAAAGACAAGAGCAGAATTTCCTTGGATGACCTGACTCCCAGTGGGTCTCTAAGAAAAGACTACCACAAATCAGCAGATAGTTTTCCTTTAAAGACAAGAAAATCTACAGAAACAGCTGAAGGGTATGAGTCCCCTATCAAAGATGAGTATAGGAGAAGTTACAATGCTATGCTGTCTCAGCCTTTATTTGAAAAGCAAGAGAGAGAAATTCAGGTATCTATGAACCATATTGCTACTGGAAGTAAATACAATATTCAGGAACAAATATACCCTACACCTTCGGCCCCTGAGAAAGAGCTGCTGGACTGCAGACCTACTGATTGTATGATGTCTCGTTCAGTTGATCACCTTGAAAGACCTACATCTTTCCCTCGACCAGGTCAGTTGATCTGCTGCAATTCTGTTGACCAAGTCAATGACAGTGTTTACAGAAAAGTTTTGCCTGCATTGGTCATCCCAGGTCATTACATGAAATTGCCGGGAGAACACCCTTTTGTTAGCCAGCCGCTGGTTGTCCCAGCTGACCAGCAGATTGATATAGAAAGACTTCAGGCAGAGCTTCCTAACCCTCATGCACGGCTTTTTCCACATCCCCCACAACAGCTGCAACCCCAACAGTTGGCATCCCAAGCAATATCTCAGCAACATTTGCAAGATGCAGGTGCAGCTGAGTGGAGTCAACAGAACGCTTCCATGTCTGAATCTATTTCCATTCCTGCCTCACTTAATGATGCGTCCCTGGCTCAAATGAATAACGAAGTGCAGCTTCTCACAGAAAAGGCTTTGATGGAATTAGGAGGTGGAAAGCCATTGCCTCATCCTCGAGCATGGTTTGTTTCTCTAGATGGACGTTCAAATGCTCATGTTAGACATTCATACATCGATCTCCAAAGAGCTGGTAGGAATGGGAGTAATGATGCCAGTTTGGACTCTGGTGTTGACATGAATGAACCAAAATCTGCCCGAAAGGGAAGAGGAGATCATCTGTCTGCACCACAGAGTCACCCACCAGTGCAGGAGCACCAGCAGAGAGAGCGGAAGATTTCAGACAGCACAGCTTATACACAGCTTGTGTACTTGGATGATATGGACCAAAGTGGCAGCGAGTGTGGGACAGCAGTTTGTAGCCCTGAGGACAATGCTCTACGATGCCTACTAGAAGGCACTAGTAAGAGAAGTGGTGTGCAGCTGCCCAGCCTGCAGGAGGAAACAAGAACTGTGGATACCAAACCAGAGCCATTAACTAGTCCTGAACATGGAACATCAGTTCAAGATGATGATGAGGATGAGGAGGATGAGGAAGATGACCAAGGTGAAGATAAGAAGAGTCCTTGGCAGAAACGAGAGGAAAGACCACTAATGACTTTCAATCTAAAGTGAGCTATTGTGAAAATCCACCATTCCGTGGAATATAAAATTGCCAAATATTCTTTCTGTGGAAGTGCTTGATTATTATTCTTTTTCCTTTTTTTTTTTTTTTTTTTTTTATTTTTGTTGTGGAGAGAAAAGAGAAAAATTAACTGTGGTGAGCAACATTTGAAAGAACTTAAATGCATTACTGTGTAAATGTTAGAAAAGAATTAAAATCATGCCTCTGATTTAACGGCTGCCTCCAGTGAGATAGCTGAACAAAGAGTGTGATTGTTATTCCATATACTTGATATTGGTCATCCAGGATGTTGAAAATAACTGACAAATTGTTTTGGTTGGTTTATGACCTCAATCTCCTTATGAATGGGAGCTGGTAGAACTTTTGTTTTGTAGGCTAATTTTATGTTGATAATGCTACTGAAAGTATCTTAAAAACAAGAGTTTGACACATGGTGTCCAAAATGTGCATTATCTCAATGAAAGGCTATGCATTGCTGCTTTTAGTAATATTTTGCTTATACTATGCTTTTCTTAATTTTACAAGTTGGTTGTAAACATTTTACATCCTTTATTATAAACTACTCAGCAACTTATTTTAATGTAAAACTGCAGGAAACTTGAGTAGCATCCCTTAGCATTGAAGCCTTTTTATGAAACCAAACTGAACTTTGTGTCGACTAAGATTCCTCCAATTCTGGTCCCATTTACTCAAAGTGCCTTTTTTACAGTAACAATGAACAGTCCCTTCTTTTGCTAACTCCTTTTAATTGACCCCATTTGGGATTTTGTAAACTTCTGAACTTCTACCTTTTATTTTAAGCTGCATGCCAAGAGTCCCATTTTGTGCTGAGCATTCCTCATTTCAATACAGTGTATTCTGTAGCTATCATGTATATTGTGGATTCTGTTTAGCCAGGGTAGATTTAGAAGACATTTTAAAGGGCCCAGAGTAGCCAAGAAGATAGTTTCATTGACTGTATATATTGTTAGTTTCCTCTGGAATCGTATGAGCTAATCCTGCTCATATAAAATGGACTATAGACCGAGCGAGTGGACTGAATGTGTCTAGAAAAATTTTGGGAAAAAAAATGTACTATCCAAAAGTGCCAGAATGACTCTTCTGTGCTTTCTCCATACAGAGCTGCTTGGTTATCCAAAAATTTTAATTGAAAATAAACTGCAAAAAGTATCTTTGTGGATTTTTTTTCCTCTGTTGGTGGTCATCACATTATTTTATGTTATTTAATAAGAAAAATACTTTTGTTTCTATTTTGCTGTGTTTCTATTTATGCTTCTGTGATTTACTAATACACTTTCTTATGCAGTTCTCATGAGCTTCACTCAATACTGAAATTTAGACCCCTTTTCAGAAAAGCATCCTCCCCATCTTGATAAATACATAGCTATTCGCTTAAGTATCACTGAAGACTTTGGAAATGAAATCCTGATATCACCAGAATTCTCTATGGAGTCACACCTGCTGTGGGACCAGTTTTCTTTCTGAGATCTCTGCAGGTACTTGCACTTCTCACTTCTTCATGAATTGGGTTCAAAGAAGGGAAAGCATGTGACTTCCACTACTGTGGAGTCCTTCACACACATTTGGTTTATCATGCTTCATTCAATTGTTTTTATGTAGCATTAGCAGCCGTCATGCTTAATAAAGTTAATTATGTAATCTCTAAAGTGATTAGAGAAAGTGGTTTATAGTTTCTATTTAATTTTTAATAATAAGTCCTGATTCAGATTCATTGCTGTTATTTTTTTCATTAGATTTCAAGGTATTCTTAGGAGGCAAGCACTGTAAACTGACTGGCTTACCTGGGAATCTGGGCTCTATTTCCTAGTGCCCAGGCCAGTGTTCCTCTCCTTCCACAAAACCACATCACCTGTGTTTTGCTTTGATTCATGTTTGGAAGTGGTATATGTTGTAAAAGAAATCTAAAATAAAATTTGTGGTGTGCACTGAATATTGAAATCTCCATATTAACAGTAAGTTATATTTGACTCATCACAAGCATTCCAGGTCCTTTCCTGTTCTGTTTAGGAACTTTGCTGCTGACCACAAGTGAACTGGCTCTGGGGTCTGGGTTCTTTTTGTCAGCCTCTGCAAGGTGACTGAACAGAAAAATACTTTAAAGGAATAGTATTTATCAGATGTCAGTAAGTGCTGGTAATACCGTGTCACTTATTAATCAGAATGAGGCATCAAGTAAACATTCTGGTTAAAATATCCGTGTACTAGAATTATTGTGATATTTAATTTTCAGTTTTCTGTTGTCTTAAATCTGTCATTTTTAATGATATTCTTTTTCAGATTCCTTTGCAAAGTTTCCATCGTTATTATCTTGTAAAGTGAGATTGTTGCTATTAAATTGCAGTGGTTTGTTTATTTAATCGTGTTGGTTTTATGTTCAAAACACATGACTTGATGATCCTACTACAGCAAACATATTTGAACAAACACAGTGCGGGTCTTTTGCAAATATTCTATAAAACAGGGTTTATTTTTTAATTCTTGTGGTATCACCATCCATGCAATAGTTTGTTTTTGCAGAATATATAGATTATGAAATGTAATTCTCAGTTTATTGGACACATCTGAGACACAGGTTAAACAAAACTGGAACAGAGCAACACAGATCAGATAATAGTTTGAGATTAGAGTGTGTTAATCATACACATGTTGCCTAATCTTACAGTCCAGCAACAAGTCCCTCATTCTCATTTTCAAAAACATACCAANCTGGAGACATTTAAAAAGAGACTTGATGTGGCACTCAGTGCCATGGTCTAGTGACTGTGGCGGTAATTGATCAAGGGTTGGACTCGATGATCTCTGAGGTCCCTTCCAACCCAGCCTATTCTATGATTCTATGATTCTATGATTCTATGAAAAATATGTGTTGCTTGTATTTTGCAGTTGCACAGTGTACCAGTAAAGCTTATAAAATGCAGATGCCAAAGTATAACTTGGATAGGTCTTGGCAGCATTAGCTCCAAGGGATTTTAGTCCATGTAGAAGATAACCTAGAAAAGCAGTTGTTTTCTTGTTTTTTTTTAATGGGAAGTGTTAGTGAGGAAAAAAATGCAGAAGATTGTAATGACAAAGCTTACAAAAGTAATGAGAATATGGTGGACTTAAAAAAATACTCGGACCAGGTTTTCAATTAAACTATCAGCAATGAGGATTTTCAAATTGATAATGAGTGAAAGAGTAAATATAATTTTTATATCTTTGGTCGCATTATCCAAAGTCCATTCATATCATAGAGCCTATGGAATGTTAGGACTGTTGGGAGTTGGTACCCTCATTAAGAGTCCCTTCACTTCACGGTTGTTCCCCAGTTCCCACCCTGTTCCTGCTGAAATGCTTGCTTCTCAAAGCTTATTAAGACGGTCTAAACTAAGCACCTTGACTTACTCTGATAGGTACCTCATTAGTTGATGAAATGCTTTGTCAGGGACCAGCATGCTCAGCCCTCTACAGATATGGGGGGGCGGGGGGACAGTTCCCGCTTCAGAGCATTTGCAATCTAACACATCACACAAATACAACATTATGATACTGAGCTTAGATAAGCATCTTACAAAGAAACCTCACCATTTGGAAATTGCTTATGATGCTTTTCTCTCTTACAGGAAGCACCTAAGTAGCTTTAGTAGAGTGAATTAAGCGCTCGTGAAATACCTTGAACAGTATTTTCATTGTCTGCCCTCATTCTATCAATGAATGTTCTGGAAGACCAATTTTATTTCACTATCCTAAACTAGCATGGCTGAAATGGGTAAGAAATTACACAGCCCATGTAGGGTTTAATCTACAGAATAGTACAGGTGTAAATGAGTGTTGGATTAGATACTTACTTTCTCTAGGCCTCTAGGGAACCAAGAAACAATTATTTTTTTTTCTTAACCATTAAAAAATTCATCTGAGGATTAAAATTTATTATAGTACCTCTTAAACTATCAACAGGCTGCAACCTGGGGCATGGGGCATCCATCTGATAAATCCTTGGACCTGCTCGAAGAAGAAGGTTAGCTTACTTTTCTAAAATGTGTGGGCAACTGTTAAGGGTTTTTTTGAATCAGTGCTGCTGTTTGGGTCTCTAGCATTCAGTTGTTAAAGCCAGAATACCTGCCACCTGGTGGTTAACTGTTTCTCCACGGATAACTGTGTATAAAGCACAGTTTATCATTTCAATATAACCACAGTTTATAACTTCAGTAACGCACATAGGCAGCTGGCACAAGATCATGAGTTGCTTCATGGATCTGCTGTCAGTCCAAATGCAGAGATCCCATCAGCTTGAGAAGCCTTTCCCAGCATCTTAGCTGGGGCAGTATTCAGCATATAACACTGATGATGGTGTAGGGTATTCAAGTGCAAATGTGCCTGTTTTCTCTCACCTCATGAACAGCACCTCGTTTTTAAGGTTAAAGTTAAAACAATTTAAATTGCTAATTGTTTCAAAAGTTGAGAAAAATAAGAGCAACTCAGTTATTACTCTTTTGCTGCTCCTCTTCTTACAGACCAATGTAAGCTGTCAGGTTAAGTTCAAACCTTACTCATATATGTCTATATATATATATATGATTTCATTATACATGTCTGATATTTTTATTTCCAGGCTGCAAACCATTTGGAATAGGAGCTTCATGCAGACAAGCAGGCAGCAGCCAAGTACCATTTTCAGACTAGAGGAACATTTTTTTAATGTCACTCATGTATTTCCAACTGGTAAACTAACTCCAGGTACTGTCTTCTATTTGACAGTAATACCAGAAAAGGTATCTATTTCTTTTTAGCACTAATTCTAATTATTAGCTTTGCAAGATGTGGCACCTGGTTTATTACCACTTAACAGAAGTACTTCTTGTTTTATTGATGTGCTTTTCTTCTGGGAATAAATGGTGCCAGTCAGTGTGTTTGATCATTAAATAGCTCTGCTGCCTTGAAAACATACAGCCACGTGGAAGGAGAATGTGATGACAACAGGGAGGTACAAATGAAATACTTGTTTACTTATACTTAGCATTTTGGAGAAAAGGACTTCATGTTCCTATGACTGGGGATATGGCCTCCTGCATAAACCCCCCTGAAGAATGGTACTGCGAGTTTTATATTATAAATGTAGGAAATGGTGCTCATGTGGGATGAGAAATCCCACTGTCACAGGAATGAAGGACTGGTCCTGCTGCAAGAGATGTTGGGCATCAAAGGTGGAAGAAATTATTTTAAAGGGATCCGATTACAAGCACTGTTTTTTTTAATTGATTTTGGTAATTTAGTGGTTGTAGGCAGTTTAAAAAAGCCTCAGGATTGTTTTCTCCCCTACCTTCACCAGATTTTTACAAGCACAGTCCCAGCAGTGTTGGCCCCTGAGCTTCTCTCCCTAAGTAGAAACCCACTGTTGACCTACTCTCACCCTGGAGCTTACAGCTCTGGCTGTGGCATATGCACCACAAGCTCATCCAGGTAGATTCTGTTCCCTACATGTTTCTTCTGGACATTTTCTATCAATAAGAGAAGAAGCTGGAACCACATCTGAAACTCAGGAAAATCTGCGTGAAAAGAAAGTAGCATAGCAGGAGATTTGCCCACATACTAGCCCTACCTGCATGGGGCAGGGCCTTTCTCCCACTGTCCCCTGCCCCTGGAGATGAGAGCAGTATTGGCTTCCTGCTCCCCTGTCTTCACAAAATGCCCCCTCTAGAAACCCAGCCCCCTGATTCCACCTTCAGTTTTGTGCCATGCTGTGAGGCCAACATCGATGGGAGGTACAGTGTCACACTCCAATGACATTTCAGTAAAGCTAATTTCAGGTGTTGGTGAGGATGAGTTTTCTTAAGCCATCTGCATTTTTGTGTCTTGTGTTAGCTTTATCTTGAATTTATTACCTCATAATCCTATATGAAAGAACACAGGAACAATGAGGGAAGCAGAATGTGATGGCCAAGTTCCCCCATATAAGGAGAGTTTTTCTTTTAAGAGCTGGATTGGTCTCTTATTCCTTCAAGTCAGCAAAGCATACCTACATAAATGTATGTGTGTGCACATGCATGTATGTGCACACGTATGTAAACAAAGGATTCAGTATAAAAGCTGGCTAAAATGCTACTTTCAGCATTTCGACATGAAGCTATTGCAAAGTAAAAGTTGCTCGCCTAGGCTGACTGGAAGAACTGGCATAAGAGCTCATGGAGGCTTGTCTTAACTTAATTGTCTTTGTGGTCTGACACTGCATGGCCAAAGCCATGCTTGATGCTGAGTTTCCAATGTGCCTCTGCCCCTGACTTCCCTGCAATTTATTTACACTTGCCTACTAGCCTAGGCCTGATGTCTAAATTTTGTGATTAAAGCTTGCCTAATGTCTATTTACTTAATTTACTCTGCAATTGTTGCAACATTTGACAGAAGCTTTTCTTTTGCAGAAAGTTGTATAATTCTGAAGGGTAAAATCTTAATGTAAAATCGCCAAAAATTCTGCATAGAAATGGAAGAACTAGAGTCTGGTTTCTAATTTCTTCATGGGGAAGACATTCTGTTCATGAAGTACTCAACTTAATTCAATGTAACTCTCCATGCAGTAGGTGTGCATCTTGAATAATGCTGTTAATCTGCTTCTGACCACACAGAAGGTACGCAGAACCTTTATTGGCATTATCTGATTATCTGATCTGTAAGTTAACGGGATACTTCTGGTTGGAGCAACCTTCAGAACATAGGAAATTATGTTTTGTTTGTTACTATGGAAATGTGGGAAATACAGCATCTACCCAGGAGTATCAACATACTGTCCCTGAACAGGTTGTCACCGCAAGGAGCATTCTGTTTGTCGCAAAATACCATTCTCATCCAAGTTCTGCTTGTCTTTAGACTGCTGTTTCCCAAGACTGGAAGAGCACCTTTCCAAATAAAAGTGTTTGTGCTAATGGAAATAATTAATGAATACTAAAGTATTTGATAGACACAGCATTTGTTTGGGGATAGCCAGACTTTTAGGTTTTTGGAGATTGGACATGCAGCAATAACTTGTCAGAGATGCAGCACTAGTGTCAGCACCTTGTCAATTAATGTGCCTCCACTAGTTCTTCACATACATAGTTTCAGAAGGATCTGAAAGAGTTAGAAAAAAAACCCACAGACATAGAAAGGTAAAATATATATATATACTTGTAATAATCATTATTTAAAAGTCAGTTCTCCTATTAAATATATTTTAACTTAAAGCATGATGTATTTGTTTTTCACTATTGGGGACAGAGACCCTAGTAAGAAAGGAAGTGCAGTGCTGGAAGCAGTTTGAATCTGTGTTTGATCAAAGTCTTGAATCCAGTTTCCAACAATCATCAAAATCCGATGCTTCAGAAAACTGGGGAAGAAGTCTCTAGTAGCGACAATAAGCCCACAGAATAACAGTCTTCCTATCCTTATTACTTATGCCCCTAAGTACAAGGGTTTGTATTTATCATACACATTTTTCAATGCTGCTATGTGTTTTCACTATGCATGTAAATGTCTAATCCTGTTCTAATGCTGTATAGCCCACGGCTCTTGCCGAGGCAGGCACCGGCATGGAGAAGGAGATGCTTCAGTGCAAAAGGAAACATGTAAGTGTGGTATGAACTGCCTTTTAAAACAGAATTCAACAAAATCTTGAATGTCAGAGTGCAGCAGAAAGAGTGGGCTGTTTCAAGACTGCTTGTCCCCCAGTTTGAATAGTGCAGCCAAGACAGGGCTGTAGGAGACAGGCGAGGCTGCAGCTCAGCACGTGTGGTATGCAGTGGGAGGCTAATGGAAAGTGGGTGAGACAAACCATAAGGATCAGAGACGTGATTTCACACAGATACAAATGTGCAACACGGGACCACAAAATCATTTCATTCCCTAACCATTTCTGCCTATTCTGTTGTTAGCTGTGACAACTATGTAGATCTGTTTTGGTGTGTTTGCTCAGTGTGTTCTAAATGCACTGAATATTGAGAATCTGTATTCTCTCACAGGACTGAAGGCAGTAGTTGAAGTTCTCAGCATAAGAAGCAAACAATAAAATAAAAAATACATCATTGGGAGGTAGTACGAGTAGGCACTTGTATGAAACAAAGCCTAAGCATATTTGTTCGCTCCATAAATTTTTAAATATTTATTAGGAAAATAGAGAAAACACTATTAGCTAATTTTGAAATTGGATCCGGTTTGTTACGTTTACAAGATTACAGAAAGTTCACACCAAGTTGGTTTGTTGGGTTTTTTTGGTTGGTTTTGGTTTTTTTTTGCAATATCAAATCTATTTAAAAATATAAATGCCATGAACATTTCAATGTGGTGTGTCAAGGCAGAAGTCCTGTGACTGCATGAAAATCTCAGGTTCTTTTCTTCTGCAGTGTTTAATGCTCAGAACACACAGGATAAGCAGATGATGCCAATAGTCTGAATGCTGTTACCTATCAGTGGCTCACTGGGATGTAATTAATACGTATCACTAGGCAGATAAACAAGTCTGGACTATGCCTGTCTGCTTGAGGGATCCTTATCTATGACTGGCTGGCTTTATTAAGCGGCAAGAGAGCAATAAGAAGAAGGGAATGACCCTGATCACGTTCTGTGCACTCTCACTTGATGGTTCAGACCTGGGAGTTAAGGCTTCCTAGTGCTCAGCTTTTCTCACCAAGCTCAGATGTCTCCTCCCTTGAGCCTAGGGCTCTTCTGAACTCATGTTGGCCATCAAAATGCCCAAAATATCTGAGGGCTTTGTTTCGAGTCCTGGATTTTGCTGTGGGAATCAGCTATTAAAGTGTTGAGTTCATTTGTATATCTGGGCCTGTTCCCATATAATTATGTTCAGTGTTGCTCAAAGCCTCTCAGAATTGCCAGCAAAGGTTAATTTTGTGTAGCCATAACAGACCCATGACTGCATCTGTTATGGGAAGCAGAGGAGAGACAGAACATGGACAAAGTAGGATGGAGAAAGATCCAGAATGCTGGAATTCACAATGATGTAGATTGTCCCTTATACACTGGTCTGTTCCTTAGTGGCAGACAGTGGTGAGAACAGCTAGGCAGAGCTACAGCCGTTAAAATACAGTGACCTTTCTCTTTCTTTACAGTGATCTTTTTCTTCTTTTCTTTTCCTTTTTTTTCCTTTTATTTTCTTTCCTTCTTTCTTTCTTTCCTTCTTTCTTTACTTCTTTCTTTCAATTTGTTGCCATAAGCAACTGGATCATTTGGCTACATCTCACAGCAAACCTAGAGTCACTACTACAGCTCTAAGGAGACCTATGAAAATAAGCAACCAACCAATGGATAATTCATGAAATGCTTCTATTATTTAAATTGATTTTATGATAGACTGCTTAGTATTTGTTGAAGTGTATCTCCTGATGAAGTCTGTTTTCCTTTTTTATTAATTTTTTAGCTTTTGTGTAAAATGACCGTGCTTTCTTCTTTTTAATATTCATAAAATAAAAGGCTTTTATCTTCTCCATACATCTAGGAAGAAGTCTTTTTAATCAATTAAAACCAGTAAATCCATACCTTCACAAACACAGGCTCTTCACTTGGTAAGTTTAATATGAAACATACCTGATAGCTTTTGATGGTCTGCTCAGACTGGTGTGAGTGTGTGGGCTATGTCTGCATCTCTTGTGTGCAGCAGTTTGGGGAGTTCCTGGACACACCCACTTGCGACAACAGAGGTCTTGGAAGTACAGATGCCCACAGACCACCTGTCTGGTAACTTCAGAAATGCAAAGCTACAGGGGAAATCCCCAGTGCAGGACAGGTGCCTACCTCTTGCTTCTTGTCAACTTCTCTGTCTGTGGTATAAGCAGAAGTTGCATATTCACGTAACACAAAGCACAACTCAGTGTTGTCACTTGACCTTGTAACAGTCAAATCTGGAGTATAACCTCAGTTGTGCCTTTCAGGAGATAAGCTGCAATATCCCTAAGCATTTTCTTCATGCATGCTATAGTCTAGAACAGCAGCCATTCTGCATCCGTGCTCCTCCCATCACCCTTCCAGGGACACCTAGCAGAGGACAGCAAGTGGTAGCTTGTTGGGAGACATTCATATTGCCTATTTTATCATGCTGTGAACTGCAGGCTTCCTATACTGCATCTCAACAAAGTGAGGAAAACTGCAGTTCAGGGCAGAAGATTGTTAAACCCACAGTCTCTCCAACACAGCAACTCAATCTACATGTTTAGTCACTGACATACTGTTCTTCACTTTCTCCTACACATTATTATGAGGGGATAAAGAATCATTAGTAATCACTGGATTAACTTCTCTCCAGACTATGGGGCAGCTGTTCACAATTGGGTTTTGTTAGTGAAAACTGCTGGGTATTGTGCCTTTGTTCTGAGATTTCCTTTCTCTCTATACATTACAACTAAATGTCAGTTTACTTCTAAAGGTCATTTCAAACCGTAGGAACATGGCAGGTACATTTCCTCTCTGAACTACATCAGCAACACTTTGACATCAGGAGGTTGTAATTGGCCAAGTGTTAATTACAGACTCCAGAAGTTTTGCAGTAGTTGAGCACAGACCACCTGTCTAGAATTCATTTGTGGAAGATCAACACCGCCTTAAGAATTTAACCACATTCAAGAACAATTGCTATTTTTAAAGATACATGTGCTACATCACGGTTTATTTTTTGGGAATGTTCTGCTTGATTATTCTCTAGCCTTATTTAGTACCCTTGAATTTTCCAGTCACTGCAGCTGATATTTCAAAACTGTCAAGAGTGAAAAATACCTGTCAGACGATGGAAGTTCAACACAGATTGCAGCCACTGAAGGTTTTAACATAGTCATGAGACATCAGAGCGTACCATGGCAGATCATAGAGCTGATAAACCCATACTCCATTACCCATTCAGAATTGTCTTTCCTTCTGTCCTTTCACAACAAAACAGGAGAGGCTTCCACAAATCCACCTGCAGCAGAAAACAAATATTTGGTAATTACTTAATAGTACAAGGGCAGTACTTTATGTATGATAACAACTGACTACTTGGTTAGACCAAGAGAAGTTGGGACATAGCTTAGGAGACGTTATAGATGAAGTACAGCTGATAGGGTAACCTGGATGGCCTTGGATTTTTTACTATTACATTGCCTACCTTTGACTCTTCAAGAATCTTAAGGCATTTGCATTTCGAGTTCTTGCTGCAGCTCCCACATTGTAAAGGACCAAATGCAGTGGGACACAGGGTTGCCCAGGGCTGATGCTCAGTATGCATAGGTTCAGTTTTACTTCAGGGGCACAACTGGAGGGACATCTAGCTCTCCTCTACTTGGCCAGGGAGATCTTTTACTTGACATGTCACCTGCAATACTTGGTACTGCAAAACATTACCTTAAACAAAAAATAGGAAAAAGTAATCCAAATCACCATCTTAAATCAAAGTGGGAGGAAGCAGTTGTCTCCCTCACATTAAATGATTTTCAAGAGGGCAGTGGTGTAAAGAGAAATTACAATAGATGCATATATGTCTATGCTTTAATGTGGTTTGGCAGCACTGCCAAACCAAGCACTCAAATTCTGAATCTCATCCAGGAATCTTCATATGACCTTGGAAATAACAAGAGTTCAAATAATTAATACAATTTTCTCTTCATTTGCTTTCCTCGATTCAAACCAGTGTCTTTTAACTCCACTTTTACCAGCACGGAGCTTGTACCAATAGAAAAGGCTTCGGGGAAAGAAGTGCTGTAAGAGCCGGTGGCTACGGCCGTGCAGGGGCATCGCCACGGCGTCCTCAGCAGTGTCCACCAGCGATGACTTTCGAGTCCAGGTTTTTCTCTGTGTGAGAAGGAAACGCAGGGAGCTGGCAAACTCGTCCCGATGCTGCGGAGGTCCGGCAGCGGCCGCTCCCCCGAGCAGGCCCTCGCCTGCCTGCAGGCCCCAGCCCCACAGCGCAGGGGCGGCCACCAGCTGGGCCTC
>VWZY01005015.1:120549-133022 GCA_013399075.1 Chloroceryle aenea | reverse complement strand
GCCCTGGCATCCCCTCGCCCGCACCCCTGCCCGGCCTGGGCACCCTTCCAGGTTTCGTCTGTGTCCGTCTGTCCTGCGGACACTCAACGTCACCCGTTGTCCAGAAGGGAATATTACCTTTAAATGGACATGCGGAGAAGAGATTGCGTGTTTTACCAAGGCATTAGCTAGAGCAAATGCTGTTCTTCTGGTTGTAGTTCCTTCCCCGCTAATCTTGCGTCTTAAATCTTCCCACGCTGCGGATCAGGCGCTCTCTCCGGTTGTTTGGGAGCTGACAGGAGAGGCAGCCCGCAGGAATGCAGCTCCTCGCACCTGGCCGGTGCTGGGCTGCGGGCAGCCCGGCTCCGACCGAGCACAAGGATCTTTCTCGCTCTGCAGCTGGGCCTTTTGGGGCAGGAAATGGGAGAAACGTGTAATAAATCGACTTCTTTGAATTTGCTTTTTTTAAGGGCTTAGAAAATGCGATTTCAGAGAAAATGCTTTGTTATCACAACTAGGAGTGGATGGAGTAGCTAAAATAGAAATAGATTGATCTATTACACTGCTGCACAAGTATCTTCCTCATGAATTTCTGATTCACCTACTTGAGAGTGTATCTGTAGGTGATTGATGTTTGAGGCTGTACACTGTTGTCTCCTGCCCCTAAGATTTGCTTGGCAACCAGCAGCCCTGCATCTTAAATGTGGCAAGAGAAATCTAAGAGACTTAGGATTGACGTGTCTAAAAGGCAGGAAAGGGGGAAACTTTGATGCTTGCTTCTCTGTCAGTGAATTCATGGCATTCATGCTGAAATAGTTGGATCAAAAAAAAAAGACAGTAAATCTATATATAAATAATATAAATCTAGGATATATAAAAAGGGACAAAATAGCATTGAGTTATCTCGGGGCTTTTGTTACATTTGTTTGCATAAATATGCCGCGGTTGATGATTCCTAAATACATAAAAGTAACAGCACTAGGAGCAGAGAATAATGATTTATTGTTCTTCAGAGGAGACAGCTTGATGTACCAGGTGAGATTGTTTGATAGCTGGCTGATGTCTGCCTGGAATTCATTTGTACCTTATCCCTGCTTCGGTTTCCTCTTGTGTTTGTGTGCGTGACCGAGCTGTAGCTGCCCTCTGCAGTGTATCTAGGCTTGCGGCTACGCGCTTGGGCTGCTGTGACAGGGAGCGCAGAAGCAGTGTGTAAGAAGCAGCCAGGGAACAAAGAATTGCACTTTGGTGCGCTTTGAATCTCAGCTTGTGGCTCTGCTCCAACCTGGGTCTCGCTGAGCTCTGAGGGGTAACTGCTGTGGCTGCGGGCTCTACGTTGTTCTCCCCAAAACTCGTTTTTGTTGAATATCCCAAATGCATTTTAATGAGTATTTCAAAGACGCTGGTTTTATTAATCTTTGAGTAAGAAAGTGCAGGCTTCCACTAATAAGAAGTTTACTTAGATTAGTGGTAGATCATTCCAGTAGAAGGGACCTCTCAATATTATTATCAGGTTTCTATCTTGTTTCTGATGTATCAAGTGTAATAGTGACTTTTGAATTACTTTATTTTCCTGTAATCTTTGATAATGTTTGTCTGCAGGCTGAAGTATACATCATATTCTATCAAATGAACAGGAAAAATCTTGGATTATAGCAAACCCAAAGTTTTACTCTTGATCTGGGAGATTAATTTATGGAAATAGGAGCCTGATTATTCTTGGTTTTCTCCATATCATAGTATATTAACTTTTGAGGTATTTTAAAGTTTGCTTTGAGCTTTTAGATTAGGTTTTATAACCAAAGCAGTTTATGACCAGTCTTACTACCAGAGACTGTCAACTGATTTGCTAAATTGTGAATGGTCTCCATTGCTGCTGATCAGTATTTAATCTCATGCTTTTTTAACCCTGAATCTTTTAGAATGAGGTAGAGTATATGTTGTGTGTTAGTCTCTAGTTGGATTGCTTTGTAAATAAAGTGACTTTCAAGATGTTTCTTGATGTTTGAAAATAGGTCCTTATAATACTGATCACAAAAAAAAACCAAAAAACAAACATAGCTTGTATGTATGATTCCATTTAAGAAAAAAAAAACAAAACAACTAGTTTTTAATGTGCTTGAACACTAAATGGTCACAGCAGAAAATGCTGTTTTATATCTCTCTCAACTGTGCAAATGTCTTTGTCCTGTTTCTGCTCCTGTTTTTTAGATGCAGGATTATGTATGTTGTGTGACTCATTGCTGTTCTCCTGCTCTGTCTCTGCAGCTTGCCCCTGCTACATGCATTATGCTGCACTTGTTCTGTTTCATAATAAAGTGTTGTTTACAAAATAGCTTTGTTAGCTTCTATGTAGAAAAAAAAAAATGTATGTATTGCTGCTGAGTCTAGCTTTGTAAGATGTCTCAGGTCATTCTAAATAGCTCCTTATGCTCGATGGCAGAAAGGCTTTGGGCATGGAACATTGAGTAAACAGATGAGGAAAAAGCGTGACCTTTAAACAGCTCCCCCCAACTCTCACAAATGATTTACTTTGAATGTTTGAGTAGTATACCCCTTTGGTTGTTGTTAACTGGCAACTTTATAACTGGCACTGCTCTTAGATTTTTTTAAAAAATATGTATTTTTAAGGTACTGGAGGCAGTGCTCAGTAGTAGCGGGCGAGGTTTACATCTTGGAGTACAGCCTTACAGACTTGAAGGGGGAGGCAGAGGAAACATGCAAAACTTTGAGGAATATCTGCTGGGTTAGGTTTTCATGCTCAGAAAACTTGGATTTCCAAGTACTGAAATGCATGCAAATGAAATCTTCATCCAGAGAGGCTGCTAGTAATGGTGGTTTGTTAGTAAGTGGAATCTGGAGGACGTAAGCCATTCTGGTCAGGACCTTCTTACTTTCTTGAAGTGATGATGGTCTAATCCAGCAATGGAAAAGCCCTTTGCAGCTAAGCCTCCATTCTCTTTCTAAACCAAGGACATCCCTGGTATAAATAATACTACTTTGAATTGGTTTTGGGTCTTTTCCATATACATAAGATCTGATTTTTGTGATCAAAAAGATCTATGTAACACCTTCAGAAATGCAGTTTCTCAACCTCAATTACAGAGAGAAAAATACTTCGAAGGCAGAAATCCCACACAGGCCTAGGCCTTTGCAGCTCAAAAATAAACATCTCAAGTACAGGATTGGTTTTAAATCAGAGAAATTGCTAACTTAAAATTACCATTCCATGTAATTTAAAACAGATGTCGATGATTACAAAAGGCTGTTTCTGCTAAAGAAGAATTTAGTGTCCAAAAAGGCAATTAAAGTAACACAGGTGAATATTAGACAGGAAAGATCATCTCAAATCAAAAGCAAAGGAACCAGATCTGTTTGACCACCTGAGTAGGGGAATTGTCAGACTCACGATTCTTCTGTCTTAGCTGTCTTAGCTTTTCATGGTTTTACTCAGAGCTCCACAAAGTAAGTTTCTCTGTCTTTCTGCCACATTCCACCCTATATTTCAACTGAAAAAAAACAAACCAAAACAACAAACCAACACATGCAGGGAGAAGCAAAAGTCTTTTTTCACATTTATTTAAAACACCAGATGTGCATATGTAAGTGGAAATGTATGTGGGTGGGATCATGGGCTTGCACTGGTAACTTGCAGGCAAAATGATAAAATTTCAGGCCTGAGTGACTGTCTCAGAGTCCTATCCACAACCTGTTTCTGTGGCAAGGCTAAGCCTTTTTAGAGCAGAACTAGGTCTTTTAACTCTTCTTTTGCCTCAGCTGTATTTTGATTTTCATGTCACTTTTGTGCTGGCCTCATGTC
Organism: Chloroceryle aenea; assembly: GCA_013399075.1. Lineage (NCBI taxonomy): Eukaryota > Metazoa > Chordata > Aves > Coraciiformes > Cerylidae > Chloroceryle > Chloroceryle aenea. The sequence continues at coordinate 129,226 of VWZY01005015.1, read as the reverse complement.
TCTCTTATCCGTCAGATTGACAAAACCATTATCAGGAATGCTGTTAAACATCTTAGACCACGTCTGTGCTTAGGTACCCCTCGTCCTCCATGAGTAGGCTCGCCCTCCTCTCAGTAAAGTGCTCCTCAAATTAAATGTCTCCGCTAGACTGTCACAGGCAAAAATCTTCCCCAAGTCTAATGATGAATATTTTTTGTAGTATAAACAGCAGTGGTCTGTATGGTGGGCTGGACTGGGGCAGATGTGTTGAGCTAATATGTGAAAAGGTTATGTTTCCTGATCTGACAGTTAGACGTAGCACCGATCTGAGTTTCATGTCCTTTTCCTGCTTCCCACATGGGACCTGTGCTCTGAGTTGTGTCACTTCAACTGTAGCAGAGTAGTTCAGGAAAAAGAGATTTCACACTTAAAGGTCAGCTTTCACAGAAGCAGAAAACTTTTTTCTCCAAGAGTGAGATACACATACATGATGACACCATGAAATGTATCTGACCAGACAAAGGGGAACTCTGATCTTAGTTAGCGCAGACTGCTTAATTAAGACAAAACCCTTTAATAAGAGTCTTCGCTTTTAATCTTGGTAGTTTTGTGTATCCTTTGTCCTGTCATGTCCTGCATAATTACTGCATGTTGAGCAACAAAGTTCCACCCTTCCCAGCCTTTCTCACTCTCAGTTTTAGAGTCTTTCAGCTCTTTTCAAAGCAGAGCATGGGAAGGACAAAAAATCCCGAGGTGTTTTTGTTTTGCTTTTGCTCTGATTTGCTTGGTATCTCTGGTTGTGACTTGTGTTGGTCAAACCTGTTTACTCAGTAGAAGTTTCTGCTTGGAGCCTGCTGCCAAATCTCTGGGTTTCAGACATGCCTAAATAGTTGGATGAGTGAATCTCTGTTTAAATCCTATTTTTACATTCTGCGGACTGTAACAGTAAAAAAAGATTGCCCCAAACAGGAGACTGCATAAGTAACTGCTCCGAATGGTCCCTGGATAACCTGTCAAAGATACCAGTATTTATTTTGCAAGAGGCAGTGTGAAAGCTCTAAATCTGAAGATCATAAGCCAAGGACTGGGATTTCTGAAGATTTAGAAAAAAAGTAGTCTTAAAGGCCATGTATATTTTACAGCAATTAAGTCCTGTCTTCCCTCTTTCACAGCTAAAAAGATATTCATTTCTGTATGAAAAAGGCCTTGAGCTGGTCAAAGAACAAACTAGTATTATCCTGGCAAAAGTACAGTTTAACTGGCAGCAACATTAGTCATGCTGGCAAAGCTGCTACTTCTCCATAGTTGCCATACTTCTTTGAGTACAATTGTTCATTATTTCACCAAACGAAATAAAACATTGACCTTCAGGTAATCCCAGTGAGCAGAATTCCCCTGTGGTGTAATTGGGGCCAGCTCCTGCTGAAAGGCAAGAAGACAAGTGAGGTGCACCCGTGCAACTTGGGGCTTGATGCCTGCTGAGGACATCTGTTCAAGAACGGTGTTTGCCGAAACTCCGAGTAGACTTAATGTTCAATGCAGAAGCCCTTGGAAGTCAGCTCAAGGACACAGTGGCATCATCTGTTTGCTGTATGTGACACATTAGAGGAAAAGACAAAAGTTTGTGGACAGTTAAGAAAGTAGGAGAGCACCTCATTAAATGAAAATTAGCAAAGGCGAAATAGCTTTTCCCAGTATTTTTATCTCAGGTTTGCCAGAGGTGGTGAAGCCTTAGGTCTTACACACATTTGGTTTTTCACTCGCTCCTACTTATAACCTCTTGTCCAACATATGTGTCTGTTCTATGTTTAAATTCTATACAGAATGCCAGATTTGTATACAGGCCTTCAGATAGATTTAAATTTGATTATTTCAAGCTGAGACTATAGAAATTGTTAACAGAATCATCGAGGTGATCAGGCACTGTCTTCACTCTGCAACTGAAATTTTTCTCCCTGCCTCGCTTGTGCAACTCCATCTTTTCTTTCTGCAGACTGGTAGTAAATACTAGTTTTCTTCTCTCTTATGCGAGTCTTTGGTCTGCTACACTATTGCCTGTTGTATAACTCCTTGGTTGATCCCAGGGGCTGCTGCATTTATAAGTCTTCCCTCTTTCTGGGAGCATAACTTGACCCGACGTAACAGTGAATCTTCAGGACTTCTCAGCATTCATCTTTCACTATAAGCTGTTGTACAGAACAGTAATGCACTCAAAAAACCCTGAGTTTTTGTTTAGTTCTGTGTTTGATTAATTGCAGGCTTTTGGCCCTCTGGATGGAAATTTGGGTGGTTTCTTGCCAATTCCATCTCTGACAAGTTATAGATGCTAAGACAGGGCATCATAATCTTGAAAGTGAGCATGTTACAGTGAACGACATGTCCCTTGCAAACATGGTGACCTTAATAACTTTGCTTACGTTCTTTTGAGTTCTCTCTCTTTCGGTTTGCCAGTATTATATCTGATTTATATTTTTCCCCTCCAGAATTAAAAGAAACCACTGTTTGTTGTATTAATTTTTAATTTTCCAAAGAAAAACAAGCTCTCCAAAACCCATTATCTGTCTTGAACTCCATTATGTATGTTTGGTTTTGCTGGTAGATGAAGAGGATTCAGTGTTAACTGACTCATTACCTCCTTATTTGCCTTCTGTCTGAGAGCTGCCAACACTTCCTACACTTGCAAATTTTAATCTAATCTTGATTCTATATCTTTTTGTCAAATTAGAATCCCCTTAAAGAAGGGACTTGTATTATTTGTCAGAAGCTGCAAGTGCAATGTATACTTTGGGTTTTGTTTAGTTTTTGGATGGTGGGTTTTTTTAATTAAAGTTGACCCTGTTGTACTTACTGTTTTGAAACACAAACATTTGGTTAGTTTTGTGTTGTCCTACAGAGTTAGTTTTATCTTATAGAGATTTCAGCAAGACTTTCATCACTATTTAAGTTAGAAACAAAATTCCCTGAAAACAGAATGTTTTTGTTTGGATTCTTCTCAAATTCAGATGTGTCTGACAGTTGAGCATAAAGGGGAAAAAATATTGGGCCACTAACAGTTACTGAATTTCCAAGAAGGTTACTCTCCTCAGTTCCTCCATACTGTTAAATCTGATAGTTTCATGTTTGTGTTGTATAATAGCCTGGAGAAGAGTGCTGGCTGTTACATAGTGTCACAGTTTGACACCAGTGTGTCAAAATGCCTGATTGTGCTGGGGTCTGAGTATAAAACAAATCAGAAAGCACTTTCAGGATGTTCTCAATTAATGCTCTCTTTTCCGTGCCTTTTCCGTGCCTTTTCCGTGCCTTTTCCTCACATTCAGACTGCTGCTAGATTTTCCATATTAAAATGCTGGTCTTTCCATATTTAACTTTTTCTGAATTTTAACCTCGGTGGTATTGATTTTTCTCATTGCACCTTCTCTGAATCTCTGGCAGAAGTCCCGGCGGAGATTTGGGAGCTAAGAAGAAGAAAAAGAAGCAGAAGAGAAAAAAGGAGAAACCAAATTCTGGAGGCACCAAATCAGATTCTGCATCTGACTCCCAGGAGATTAAAATTCAACAACCTTCAAAAGTGAGAGCCTGATTCTGTTTTAATTTGTGCTTGCTTTCTAATTTAATTTTAATTTGTGTGTTGCTTTTTCCGAAAGCTAGTTTGTAGTTCTGCCTTAACATGTCAGAATGAAGCAAATGGTTACTGTCCTGAATAGAGAAAGAAGCAAAGTGGGACCTGGTGTTTGCAGACTGTATGGCATTAGCTGGAGAGTCGTCATCATCACGACAGTGGTGTACTCTGAAAAGAGCACAGGAGGAGTTGTTTTGTCTTTCTTTTCCAGCAGTTGTAATTCAGGCTAGTGACAGCTTCATCTCTGGGACCCTTAATCTGCAGTGGAAGTGCTTTTAAGTAGTTTTTGTGTTTGATGGTTTGCCTTTAGCCACCATCTGACTTGGCTTAGTGTGGTTTCAGTGACTTGTACAGCAATACTGTCTCCTGGCGAGCATTAGCACTAGAAGGGAAGTTGTACCTGCAGTGCTAACTAGAGTCGCGTTCGGGCAAACAAACAGCTGCGGGAGAACATACCAGACAGTCACACGCAGACCAGTCTGATCAGGTGAATGCCACTTTATTAGCTCCAGGGGGCGGTTTATATCATCATCCCCTCTATGTTTATGCTTCTTGTAACATTATCATTGGCTAAGCCGTTTAAGCCCACTCTTAATTGGTTATTATGCAGCAAGCAAGCAGAAGACGTACAGTGGCGTGCGGCAGCCTACAGTGATCTCTTATCTTTCAGTGCTTCTCAGCATTCAGGAGTTGTCTGCTCCATTCAGTTACTCCCTTCTTTTGCCCTTGAGTGTCCTTGACTCAGGCTTAGGCTAAACAGGCTGGATTGCTCACATGTCCATTCTTTGATAATAAATCCTCAACAAACAACATGTCATCTTAGATACAAGGTGGTAATTTCTAACAGGGAGATACAGACGGAAGAAACTTCTTGTCATCTGAAAGGGCCTCTGCTGTAAATACAAAGTTATGTGAGGGAATGTACAATCTTTGTGAGCTTTGTGATAAAATAACATAGTGTGCTTTTGACTACCATTTTCGGAGTGAATGGTGAATAATATGACATGGTGGCTTTTTAACTTATAGCTTTTATCTCAGGAAAAATCTTGAGCCTGAGAACTGAAGTTTATAACATGATGATAAAGTTTACGGACCACTGAGCATGTTGAAGTAGTTGTATTTGCTTTATCAGATTAATGTGGAGGAAGTTATACCATTGTGCCAGTTGTACTATTCTTCCTGTAAAATTTGTAAAGTGTATTGGGACTACCAATGAATTTTAGGGAAAAAGTCAGTGTTCTGGGTCATTACCATACTGATAGATTTTTGTATTGTTCCTTTAGATCTTTCCTGTTTCACCCCATTACTTTGAATAGGTCCATTGCACACCTTTTCTTTGGTGTGATGTGCTTTGTCAGTGGGGAAGCGTATCCTCATTCTAAGTTGTGTACTTAGAGTAGCACTCTTTATGATTATTTTACTGTCACATGAAGTCTAGCCAGTTTGTTAGCAATTTTACAAAATTTTCTCTTTTATTTGCTTTAAGAAAAGCTCTTATTTAAGTCTTTCTCGAGCTCTATGCAGCTAAACCATTTTGTTCTATTCATATGGCTTCCACTTTTCTCTAGCTGCAAGTGCATCAATGTTGGTTTTTTTTGGTCTTCTCTGCTGTGTTCCAGGTGTGCATACACATAAGTAGATGAGTTTCTCTGTCTTGGGCAGCATTCCTGTTTTAGATTTGTGGAAAGCATATTAGGCTGCTATTCTGGATCAGTGTGGAGAAGTATATTTATTTCCCACCTTTCTCCCAGGTAACTACTGATAGGACAAGAGGAAGTGGGCTTAAGTTGCACCAGGAGAGGTTTAGGTTGGATATTAGGAAAAATTTCTTTACTGAGAGAGTGGTGAGGCATTGGAACAGGCTGACCAGGGAGGGGGTGGAATCACAGTCCCTGGAGGTGTTGAAAAAATATCTCGATGTGGCACTTCAGGACATGGTTTAGTGGTCATGATAATGTTTAGTAGACAGTTGGACTTGATGATTTTGAAGGTCATTTCCAACCTTAGTGATTCTATGATTGTCTCTGCTACTCAAGTGATAATTAGGTACTGTATTCCTTGTGCTCTGTGAAATCTGTTTTAGAAAAAAGTCTTTTAGCATTTTCTTGCTCTTTGTTGAAAACACATTTACAAAATATTTCAAAGGAAAGTGTTACTGTACACCTTCCCTCTAAGAGAATATATGGATGATCATTAGGTAGTACTTGGTGGGGCTTCTGAACTCATTGAAAATGATCTTGAAACAAAGATTTTGAGGTCAAGTGAGTTTGTAAACAGGTGTACCAAGATGGAGATGAGAAAGGGAGAACAATGAGTCTCCTGGGCTTCTCCTTCTCTTATTTGTGATACTGTACTTTTTGAACACTGGCATGAGTGTAACCACAGCACTAAATGCTTTAGCAACCTTTAGGACACTTCACTGCCCATCTCACAGGAGTTTGATCTCTCCCTGTTCTAAGCCCCAGTGATGTAGACTGTCCACACTGACACAAATGAAGCTTGCCAGATCTGCAATATTTTCAGTCATAGTTGTAGTCACAAATGGCCTACACAACATAGTCATAGAATAACTTAGATTGGAAGGGACCTCTAGAGGTCTTTTAATCAACCCCTTGGTTAGAGCAGATCCGACTAGATCGGGTTGCTCAGTCCTGTACCAGGTTGTTTGATCTCCAAAGATGGATACTCCACAACCTCTTGTAGGCAACCTATTCCAGTATTTGACATGCTTGTAGTCACTAAAACCAGTAATTCCTTATATCTAAATGGATTTTGCTGGTTTGCAACTTCTGTCTGTTGTTTTTTCTTCTATCATGCTCCTCTGAAAAGACCTGGCTCAATTTTCTTTACATCCTCCTGTTAGGCAGCAATAAGATTTCTTCTACACCTTCAACTTTCTCTTCTTAAGGCTGTACAAACCAAAGTCTCTCATTTTCTTTTCTGTCCTGTTCTTCAGCCTCCCAGTCATTTAGTGGCCCTCCACTGAACATATTCCACTAGATTGGGGTTTTCCATGTTTCCACTCAAAACTGTGAGATGTGATCTCAGGGGCAGCAGATAAAGGGGAAGAGTTGCTGCCCAGTCTTACTGGTACAACTCAGTAAGCAGCTGTCCTTTGAATGCTGGCAAATTGCTGGCTGACATTCAGCTCTCTGTGTACTAGGACCTCCAGGTTCTTTACTGCAAAGCTGCTTCCAAGCCACTCCATGCTGGCTTCTGCCATTGTGTGCTCTTTTTCTGTCCCAGATGCAGGACTTGGCATTTGATGGTGTCAAACTTCTCAAAGTTTCTATTTCCATCTTGTCAAAGTAGCTTTGAACAGCAGCTCTGTGGTCCAACATATCAACCATTCTTCCCAACCAGGTATCTATGAACTTGCAGAGAAAGCATTGTTTGTCATGTCCAGATCATTAAACAGAATTGACCTCCGAGTTCTCAAGATTCTCCTTATTGCCTTCTTGAAGATGGATATGACTTGTCCCTTTTTCCAGTCATAAGAAACATCCACCAATTGCTACAACCTTTTAAACTTGATAGGTGGTAGTTGCAGTAACACCAGGCAGCTCCCTCAGCACCCTCAGATCCATCTCATGTGTTCCTAGGGACCTAGGCATGATTAGTTTGCAAAGTGGTCCCTGAGTTTCTTTCCTGCTGTGATTAATGGGAGCATCACAGACTGTGCTACAAGGCATCAGAGGTCTGAGATCAGGTCTTGTCACCAAAACTGAAGCACAAGAAGCATTGCATGCCTCAGCCCTGTTGCACTACAGTGCTGTCTTGTGCTGTGAGGAGATATTTCCCCTAAACTGAAACGAAATAAAATGACTTTTTAATTCATGTGAACTTGCTTTCCATTAAAGGAAAAAAAAAAAGGGGTTGAAGATAAACTCAGCCAGGTTGATTTCTGAATGCTTTGAAAGGAAAGGACTCCTCCTGATGTCCTTAGCCATGTTGTAGTTAGTACCAGAGCATGAACTTTTTAACCATAGGTATGCTAGTATGATATTTTTAGAGCATAGTATCTTTTTCTTTGGTTTGGTTTGGTTTAGATTTTCTGTTTTCTTCTTTTAACATAGAAAAAAAAAACATTAGAGACTTTCTTTAACCACAAGCATATGAAATAATTAAAAACTCCAAACATACACAATAAATTACGTACCTGTTAGATTTCTGAATTTTTCTAGTGGTTTTGAAAGTATCGTATCAGACTGGTGTGTAATAGACAAATTGATATTGAGTTGAGAAGAGGAACTTACATCATGCTAATCTAGATCTAGAAACAGGGTAGGATTTTTAGCGTCTATGGTGTTGATCTGAAGTGTGCAAATATGTTAGTTCACAAATACTCAGGTGACAAGTGTGTAAAGAATGCTCACGGGTACACTTTTGCAGTACTTACATTAATGAAAGAAATTTCATGTTGTTTAGAGAGTACAAGTTTATTATTAATGGAAAATGATGGCCTGCTTGAGCTGCAGGCAGGGAGTTTTACTCGTCTTGTGACTGAGGATACCAGAGGCAGAGCCCCATCCAAAAGAGGTTTTACATCACGATTCCATGAAATTTGTGGAGCTTTTTCAACACATGAATCCTAGAAAGGAAGTGAAATATAGAGATAATGATAAATTGATAATTAGTGTCTGGCTTGAAATCTCAGCGCAGAATTGCTTAAAATTTTCCATTTGAGCCTGTGCCCTCAGATGTATTTGTTGCACTGCGGTCTTGGAAAACCTGAGTACATGCATGCTGTTGGTATGTCTGAAAGCAGAACTTACCACTTGGGAGATAACAAAGCTAAAAGAAATAGATTTAAAAAGGAGAGAGAGAATAATCCCCATGGATTTGAAAGTCTGTTACTGTTATTCCTCTGTATTTGCCTGTGCAGGTTAAATTCTTATTCAAGTTGCACTTACTTAGAGCGATCAAAAGTGAGGGTTTAAGAGCTCAGCTTAGAAATGTGTAGTCTTAGGTTATATGCTTTTCAAATAACTTTTCTGTAAAGATTTTTCAACTTTTAAGTGGAAAGTTGTTTTATTTTATGTCTGTCTGCTGCTGTCAGTTAAAATGATCTTTATTTGC
>VWZY01005015.1:94404-120092 GCA_013399075.1 Chloroceryle aenea | reverse complement strand
AGGATTTTTAGCGTCTATGGTGTTGATCTGAAGTGTGCAAATATGTTAGTTCACAAATACTCAGGTGACAAGTGTGTAAAGAATGCTCACGGGTACACTTTTGCAGTACTTACATTAATGAAAGAAATTTCATGTTGTTTAGAGAGTACAAGTTTATTATTAATGGAAAATGATGGCCTGCTTGAGCTGCAGGCAGGGAGTTTTACTCGTCTTGTGACTGAGGATACCAGAGGCAGAGCCCCATCCAAAAGAGGTTTTACATCACGATTCCATGAAATTTGTGGAGCTTTTTCAACACATGAATCCTAGAAAGGAAGTGAAATATAGAGATAATGATAAATTGATAATTAGTGTCTGGCTTGAAATCTCAGCGCAGAATTGCTTAAAATTTTCCATTTGAGCCTGTGCCCTCAGATGTATTTGTTGCACTGCGGTCTTGGAAAACCTGAGTACATGCATGCTGTTGGTATGTCTGAAAGCAGAACTTACCACTTGGGAGATAACAAAACTAAAAGAAATAGATTTAAAAAGGAGAGAGAGAATAATCCCCATGGATTTGAAAGTCTGTTACTGTTATTCCTCTGTATTTGCCTGTGCAGGTTAAATTCTTATTCAAGTTGCACTTACTTAGAGCGATCAAAAGTGAGGGTTTAAGAGCTCAGCTTAGAAATGTGTAGTCTTAGGTTATATGCTTTTCAAATAACTTTTCTGTAAAGATTTTTCAACTTTTAAGTGGAAAGTTGTTTTATTTTATGTCTGTCTGCTGCTGTCAGTTAAAATGATCTTTATTTGCGAGTGTTGGCACAGTTTGCGTTAGTGGCAAGATGGTTAACTCCAACATAAAATACAATGCAGGAAGGTACGTGCTGTAACAATTGCATGCTAATAGAAGGCAGATATAATGTAACTATTGTTTAGAAAAATATATTTACAGCAAGACTGTGTACCTGTAGTATTGAACCATAGTTAATTTAAATAGAATTTGATATTTTCTGTGTTAAAGTACAACTTCAGTCATGTCTGTCTGTACCAGTGGTATCTTTAGATTGCTATATATCTGTGCTGATGTGCTTTTTGCTGTTTTATTGTATTTTACTGACTGGGGGCAGAGAATATAAGAAGCTTTTTATTGTGACGCTGGTATCCTGCCTTAATGCTGCACTATTTGTGTTAAAAATACTGAAGTTTCATGGTTAAATGCACGTGCTACTCAAAACTGTTACCTATGTTTTGTGTAGTTACTTGTCTGTTGCCCATCTAACTTTCCACCTTCCTACCTCTGAAGGTCATGCCTAAACTAACAAGGATGAGAAGAATATGTGAAAGAACGTGTAACAGTGTAATAAATTAATGTGTTTGTACAAATTGCTCAAAGTAAACATACAAAATAAGCTCCCTCTTTTCTTTGTCTCTGTGTGCAGAATCCAGCCATTCCAATGCAGAAGCTTCAAGACATCCAGAGAGCAATGGAGCTGCTCTCTGCATGCCAAGGCCCAGCAAAGAATATCGACGAGGCTACCAAACGTAAATACCAGTTTTGGGATACACAACCTGTACCTAAACTTAGTAAGTTTAACTGGACCTGTGCACAAGATCTGTCTTACAGACCACTAAAAGAATGTGTTGCCAGCTGTGTGGCTTGTTCTCTAAAACTGATGTCAAGGGTTAGGGCTGGGCCTGGTACTAGACCAATGACAGATGCTCTCTGTTAACCTCTCTCCCTTCCCAAAGGGGAAGATGAAAGGAATGAGAGAGAGAGACTTATGGATTGGAAAACTAAAACAGCTTTAATGAAACAAAACCAGTAAAATTAAATATATACAAATATATGCAAAACCAGTATCCAACCCCACCCCCCGATGGCAAATCTGCCAGCAGTGATGCTGTGGAGCAGGCACTTGGGGAAGTCCCAGACTGGACTCAGAGGCAGATGGGAACAGGATTTAGGAGCTGGATTATGGAACTGGATTCAGGAACTCACGGATTGCGATCGAAGACAGAGTGTACAGAGTCCTCAGGTGGTGGCCATAGAAGATGAGAGCTTGACCCTCATGATCCCTTAGCTTTCTACTGAATATGCTGTATATGGGCTGGAATCCCTCGTTGGTCATTTTAGGGTCACCTGTCCTGGCTGCTTCCCACTGCAGTTGCAACCTTTCACTTTGCAGCATCCCACTGTTCACAAGATTTAGCGGTGACCTTGGTCTCCACAGTAGCAAGTATAAGCAAGAGCCTTTCTGCACGCCAATCCTTGGTAGTAACTCCAAACACCGAGTGTTATCACTGCAAAAAACAGACGCTGCCTGTGAAAATGACATTAACTTCAGAAAGTGCAGTTACTGAGAAGAGACTGAGTTGCAAAGTAGAGTCACTGAACAGACTTCTGTTCTAGCTCAAACCAGAACAGCATACGTGAAATTGGACTGTGTGTGGTAGAGATCCCTAATTTTTTGTGTAGTTTATGTGTAATTCTTCATTTCTCTAGTAAAGTGCCACCCACCCCATATTGATAAGCAACAAAATACGTTGTCAATAAAATCTCATTCTGATGATATCTCTAAAAATGGGAAATGCTATTGAAATAGCATTCCTTTGTATATTTTAGGTCTGAACTCTTGAACAACAGAATATAGAAGTTTTTTCCACTTCAGGGAAAAATAACTGTTGACAAAGAGTAAACTTTGATTATACATATTTATTTATTTAACCTTAATTTTTTTTCAATAGATAATTTGCTATCACAGAGATAATGAATCTCCTGCTGTAGGTTGCACTGTTTTTACTCAACTTTAAGTGGATAATGGTGCTTCTTTCATGTGTGAACACTTTTTCTGCTGTATGTTCACGTGCTTCCTTCACAAGGTACGCTACCTTCTCAGAGTCTGTTCTCTATTCTTGGTACCAAGTGAGATGGTGAAGTGACCTCTCCTTGCCTTTAATTTTGTAAGGAATTTGGACGATGGCTTTTTATACTGATCTGATCCCTGTTAACACCGTTGGTAAATCTTAGTCTTTGCTGGAGGACATAGTTGCTGACTCTCTTTTTCTGAATTGCTTTCTGAACCTTCTTCTTCCCCCTTCATTATCTTCAAGTTAAGCAGTTGTAGCTCTTCAGTGCCAATGAAACTTGGGGACCCCACAAATAAAGCAGTCTTGGCGTAACAGCTGTTGTTGTTCTGTTCTGCAACTTTCTCTCCTTAGGTGTAGAATAAACAGAAATAAGGTAGACTTGAAACCACAGGAGCACTCTGCTCACTTTCTTGCTCACTCTCTCTTCACAGGGCAAGGTTTCATATTAATCCATTTCTTTAGCCTAAACCACAGTGGTCTCATTTCTCTCTGACTTCCTTGCACAGAAGAGTCCAGAGCAGAGTCCCAGGATGCACTCTTTTCCACTGGATTGAACTTAACCTGCCCTGGTCCTTCTCCATGCAAACTCTGTCCAGATACCTCAGTAAACTAATCGTAGTAATTGTCACCCTAATCCTCCCTCGGTGGAGAAAGAGCCTAGTTGGAAAAAGTTGATGTGTAAATCATAAAATACTCTGGCCATAACAAAGCTTTTTCGGAGATGGTTCAGGTGTCTGCACAGCAGTTCCAGGAGTTGAGCTCAGGTTGGTCAATATATCTTACAGCACCTCTATAGAGATGAGAATCTATCACCTGCCAGCCTAAAGGACCAATGCATTGCCTTTAAAAATGATTTGTTAGTGTTGTTCAGTAGGAATATGCTTTGTTGAACTTGTCCAGCAGAGGTTTTATTCAGTATTGTTTAGAGGTTTTGTTCAGTATTGTTTATGAATTGTTTCTTGATCCCATTAGTTTTTATTTTTTAAAGCTTTTCCTTTATCTGCTGGATGAACATATGGGAATTCTTCACTATTTGATGTGTTGGATCGGTTTAGGTAGGAAAAACATTTCTTGATTCAAGAAAGACCTGTAGGGATCTTTGCATTAAATTCACTCAGAGACCTTTCTGTTTTCTAGTTAAGGTTGTTAGCAATAGGTCTGTTAGTTAGGCCAAGTCTGCCATGTAGTGGCAGTAACATTTAGGCTGTTGATACTTTCAGGAGTTTGTGTAAAGTTGCTGGTAATGATGATGTTCCAAATCAGACAGCAGGCCGTATCTATTGGGCAGGATTGCACAGTATTTGGGAAAAGTTTGGACTACAAAATATTTGGCTGTCTAGAGCATGCTGGTGATGATAGGGTTGAATGTTATGGTAAGAATCAGAGGGAAGGCCAACAAGGCAGATATGGTGGGATTCCTTTATAGACCACTCAACCAGGATGAAGAGGCAGATGAAAAAAACTGTAATCAGCTGGAAGAAGTCTCATAATCACTAGCACTTGTTCTTGTGGGGGACTTCACCTTACCAGATGTCCACTGGAAACCCAGTGCAGTGGAGAGAAAACNGGGGTTGTTTATCCTGGAGAAAAGTTGAGGGGAGATCTTACCACTGTCCGCACCTACCTAAAAGGAGGCTGTAGGAAGGNAGTGTGTGGAAGAGAACTCCCTGACACTGTTGGTAAGTGAGTCTATTGGAGAAGGTGCCCTGCTTCACAGTGTCCCGTTGTTTGTGAACGGAGAAGGACTTGGGGGTGATGGGGGTGATGTGATGGTTGGAGNTAGGTTGGACATTAGGAAAAATTGCTTCCCTAAAAGAGTTGTAAAGCACTGGAACAGGCTGTGCAGGGAAGTGGTGGAGTCCCCATCCCTGGAGGTATTTAAAGGCTGTGTTGATACGCTGCTGAGGCACGNCTGGTTGACAGAGTCTCTTGGGAAGGGCAAAGGAGTCCAAGAAGGCTCTACATTTCTCAGGAAGGAAAACTTACAGCTGCTGGAGCAGGTCATCCCCACATACTGTAAGATGAACCATCAGGTAGGAAGACTGGCCTGGATGAACTGTTGGCTGGAGCTCAGGAAGAAATNAGGTATTTAAAGGCTGTGTTGATACGCTGCTGAGGCACGTGGTTTAGTGATGGATTTGGCAGTGCTGGGTTAACAATTGGACTTGATGGTCTTAAAGGTCTCTTGCAGTCAAACCGATTTAGTGGTGGACTTGGCGGTGCTGGGTTAATGATTGGACTCAATGATCTGAAAAGTCTTTGCCAACATAAATGAATCTGTGATTTGTCAGATGCTGCTGCATAGAAAGGAATAACATCTGCTCATAGCTGTATACTGAGGGACCAGAGTTGTAAACTACGGGAGGAGAAGCAAGCATACTTCCATGTAGGACTTTAGGAACAAGTTTCACATTCCATCAGTATCCTGGCTTTGCCTTGCCACTGCTCCTGAGTAATCCTGTTGAGTTCAGGTCTGTTCAAGTCAGTGGTAAACAGAATTCAAGCCATATCTTGGTAGCTGTGAGTACAGTGTGTTTCTCATGATGATACTGTGGGTCTTATGGCTGGCTAAATGCTGTGCATATGCTGATAAATTGCTGTCCTGTATTACCAAAGTCTGGGTATCAGTTGGGGATCTTATGAATGTTTACAAATATCTGAAAGGTGGGTGTCAAGTAGAAGCAGCCAGTCTCTTTTCAGTTGTGCTCTGTGATAGGACAAGATGTAATGGTAGCAAGGTGAAACACAGCAAATTCCACCTCAACATGAAAGGACGTTGTAGAGAGGCTGGTGCTGGTCTCTTCTCTCAGGTATTTAGTGACAGAACCAGAGGGAATGGCTTCAAGCTGAAACAAGCTGGGTTTAGACTAGAATAGGAAAAAATTCTTCATGGAAAGAGTGGTGGGATATTGGAATAGGCTGCCCAGGGAGATGGTTGAGTCTCCATCCCTGGATGTGTTTCAAAATTGCTTAGATGTCGTGTTGGGGGATATGGTCTGGGGGAGAACTTGTAGAGTAGGGTGAAAGGTTGGACACGATGGTCCCATGGGTCTTTTCCAACCTAGATGGTTCTATGATTCTTCATTGTGAGAGTGATAGAGCACTGGAACGGGCTGACCAGGCTGTTGTGGAGTCATCTTCTCTAGAGACTTTCAGGACCCACCTGGATCTGTTCTTGTGTGGCTTGCCCTGGGTGTTCCTGCATTGGCAGGGGGTTGGACTTGATCTCCAGAGGTCCCTACCATTCTATGAGTAGTTCTGTGCATATCTATAGATGTTCTGATGAGATAGTCATTACTCTGAAGGTGATCTGTGAGAATGAGAAGTGGTATAAGCTAATGACAGTATTTTTTTCAACATTTTTTAAGAGTGTCATGTTCCTGTCGCATAATTAAGAGAAAATTCATGATGTGAGTTAAATGAAGTTTTGAGAACAGTGAGGAAAGCTAGCAATATAACTGTTTTGTTTTGTTTTGTTTTTTCTCCCGTCCTTTGCCCTCAAAAGATGAAGTTATAACTTCACATGGTGCAATTGAACCAGATAAGGACAATGTCCGCCTAGAGCCATATTCTTTGCCACAAGGTTTTATGTGGGACACATTGGATCTTAGCAATGCTGAAGTTGTAAGTAAAACAATGTGTATATGTATCTAACATTGTTGAATTTTATTCTGATTGATGTGTGTGGATAAATCTTTGGATTTTTTTGTGTGTGTTTTCAGCTGAAGGAGTTATACACACTGTTAAATGAGAATTATGTAGAAGATGATGATAATATGTTTAGGTTTGATTATTCACCTGAATTTCTTCTGTGGTGAGTAGCAAGTTCCACCTTCTGCTCTGTCTAGAGTGCAAATAAGAGTGTCTTTGTTACGTCGTCTTAGGCAGTAATTTGTAATTATTTCTGTCATCAATTCTAGGGCACTACGTCCCCCGGGCTGGTTACCCCAGTGGCACTGTGGTGTTAGAGTATCTTCAAACAAAAAACTGGTAGGATTTATAAGTGCCATACCTGCAAATATTCGTATTTATGACAGGTAAAATACACCATTACTTTTGTATTTGTAAAAGAATAACACAATGAAGCAAATCTTAAACTGGTATCCACTGCCATTGAGAACTTAGAGAGTGGGAGGCCCACTGATCATACAGAGTCAGAAGAATCCTGTGTATGTAGCAGAGACTTTTTTTTTAGCTCTTTCCCCTCTCTCCCACAAAAAAAAAAGCTTGCAAGCTTCTTACAATGAATACCAGTAACATATGTTTAAGTAATTTATCATATTGATGGATGACACAGATAATGACATAGAATTTTCTGATCCTACTGGAAAGTATTTAAAGGGTAGTCAGTCAGCTGGATTTTCTTGTCCAAGTGTTCAAACAATGACAATTGTACTTGCATGCCATTCTGCATCTTAAAGCAAGGCAACTGATTATATCTCACTAGAGTTGTGAAAAAGGAGTGTTGCAAACACCTTAGACACAGCTTGCATATGTCACAAGTTGCCACTGCAGTCATGATATGATAGATCACTATGGTTGAAGATGTACTTTGTCACAGGCCAATTTATTTTTACCTCAAATTCTTCTGTCATATCATGGAAAACTAGTTATGCAAATGAAATATGCAATGTGCGACTTTTTAACTTTTCCACTGTTTAATATCCTTTCAGTGTGAAGAAAATGGTAGAAATCAATTTTTTGTGTGTCCATAAGAAATTGAGATCTAAACGGGTAGCACCTGTACTGATTCGGGAAATAACCAGAAGAGTAAACCTGGAAGGAATTTTTCAGGCTGTTTACACT
This sequence comes from Chloroceryle aenea, assembly GCA_013399075.1. Taxonomy (NCBI): domain Eukaryota; kingdom Metazoa; phylum Chordata; class Aves; order Coraciiformes; family Cerylidae; genus Chloroceryle; species Chloroceryle aenea. The sequence continues at coordinate 112,436 of VWZY01005015.1, read as the reverse complement.
GCTGGAGTGGTACTCCCTAAACCTGTGGCCACTTGCAGGTAACCTAGGTGATGTTCATAATACTATCAGTTCCTATAGCAATCATGTTAAGCAATGCTTAATGTAATTGGCTAGAAACAATAACAGCATAAAATTCAAAGAAATGAGATGTTGCGGCCTTGGCTAACCTGAAGGCCTGAGTGTTTTTCAGGGTGGGGTGGGTGAGTTGGTTGTTTTTGTTGGGTTTTTTCCTTCCCTTCCAGTGCCTTGGATTAAACAGCTACTTAGACTAAAATCTAATTTTGAGTTTGTTTATCATACTTTAAATACACTTACAAATGTTTCTGTTGACCTTCTGGTGGAAGGCCTGACAGCATTGTATACCTGTGTTTTTCAAGTGGCCTGTTTCCCTGCTGGGCCACTTCCCCGTTGAAATGTTTGCTTGCCAAAGATGGCAGAGCATTTCTGGGAATTGTATGATTTGTTTTTTTGAAATACTTTCATCTTTGCTGGAGAAAGGAGTGCTTGATCAGTATTTGATAGAGATGGGAAAAACTGTCACATGAGAAGAGTTGTATGCAATCAAGTACAATGTCTTTTGCTTGGAATGGATTTTATTTCTATGGGGAAAAGTTTAGTTCCAGCAGTATTAGTTCTTCTGTCTCACCTTGTGGAGGACAGGGTACTTTTTGATCTGAAATTGTGATTGTACCTATGAACACCAAAGGTGCTGTAAGTTTCCGTAAGGAAGGATGGGAAAAGCTATGCTGTGTTAGAGTAACCAAGGGTGTTCTGTTGCACAATCATCTCCTAGGAAAAAGAGAACTCCTGCAACAAACAACTTAGACATGAGCAGAGGGTCCTGTCTGTACAAGAAAAAAATGTTACCATGCAGGTATGGTGATGTTGTGAGGGCTATGGCAAGTACTAAAATGTTTAGGCCTGTGATTACTCATTCTGTAATAAAAAGCATTTGCTTAGATTCAAAACATGGTGATAGTAGGCCTGTTTAAAAGCTATCGCTTGGATATAGCTTTTCCTTATCTTTTGTTGCTCAAGCTTCTTACAGACATAGTACAGACTTAGTGAGAAACAAATCTGCAGAGGAGAAGGAGCAACGTGAGAAAGCAGGGGAATGGATGTAAGTAAAGTGGACACTTAAAATACTATTTTATCTCATTATTAATTTTATTTCTAGGTATTGGCATCGATCACTGAATCCCAGAAAATTGGTGGAGGTTAAATTTTCACATTTGAGTAGAAACATGACTCTGCAAAGAACAATGAAGCTCTACAGACTTCCTGATGTAAGCAGTATGACTTCTAGAGAATACCCACAGTTATTGTGAGGCCCAAAATAACCTTCCATCTGTTTCTGACAGCACAAGCTTTTCTGTGGAAAGGCAGTGCATGCAGGACATTAAAAAAAATAAAAATACAGCTCGTTGATGAAAAAAACCTTAAGGGCTATATTAAACAGAAGAGACTATTGCTGGAAATGTAGATCTCTATATGGAGAAAATAAGGATTTTGATCTGAAAGCCTTAAAAAAAGAAAGGAAAAAAACCCAGAAACCTTGATTTGATAAACATGCGGGATTGAGTTAAAGATGTGTAAGACTATTCTGGGTATGATTAATATGATAAAAGATTACTGGAACAGAAAATTAATACTTCTTGTATTAAAATTCTCAAAGAAGTCCATCAAAAAGTTGGCTGAGTACAGTGAGATTTATTTCACTCTAATTCACAGTGTTTTCTGTTCTGTCAGAGAATGTTGATTTTCTGCAATGAATAGGCTCAGCAAAAGTCACCTCAGGATGTTACTGTTTATTTGTGTGGTCTAGCAAAAAAAAATTAAAGTGTTCTGGCATAGGTATATTAGTTAAAAATATTTTTTTTTTTCATGTTTGCATCTAATAGTTAGGATGGGAAAAAGTCTTCATTTCCATGACAGGGCAAGTCACTGTAAGCAGTCTGAGATGTACTATTAAAAAAATATCATTGCTGTAATTAATAACCTATAGAAGCTAGTCCAAGCTTTATGACTGAAAGCAATTTCTTTGCTTGTAAAAGGTAACTTTCTGTTTGGAAGGATTGCAGTATATCCTTTACCTGTACCATATCAGTAACCCGTCACTTATTTAAGCAAACCCTCCCTTTTGGTTAAAAATACTTTTTTTCCTCACTCATAGTACTTTGTAATGGTTTACTTGACTTTGGAGAATTGTCTGTTGGTTTTATTTTGCTTGATGCTGCCGGTTCTCTTACTGCTTAAATACTTGAGTAGTACACAAAGCATTCCTTGGTATAAAGCACGTGCTGTGGCTGGGGCTGAGCTCCTGCTGCTGTCAGAGAGACTCATTTCCTGTGCCGCCTGCATGACACCTGTGCCGTGGGTTCTCCCTTGCGTGCAGGGCAGCAGTTTTCAGAGCTTAAGATTCATAACCAAATTAATTAGGTTTTAATCTTGGAGAGATAAATATAGCTTCCTTCAGATCTTGAAGACAGTCTAAAAAAGTGCAGTAGACAATTTCAAATAGAGGTTATGGTGGGAACTCCAGTACTGTTTCTCCTGGAAACAAGACAGGGAAAATACAGCTTAAAGAATACAGATCTTAGTTACAGTAAAAAAAGTGTAACCACGGAGAATCATTAGCAACAACAGCAGTTGTACCCTGATCATCTTCCTTTATCATAAACCCTGATTTCAACAGAAGAATAAATTGAGAAAAAGAATATATCATATGTCATTCATAAAATACAGCCAAGGCAAACATCCTGTACAGGGATGTGCAAATAGAAAATAAGTCCTTTGAAAATCAACTTTTGTAATGAAGTAAGGTAGGAGTCCATAAGCCTCAGCTACTTGTTTATTTTTAGATTGGATTTGGAAACTTCTCCCATGGAAAATAAAGATTTAATCTTTGTGCTAGCTTTTTTTTCTTTAGGTCTGGTGCTTTGCGTTTCTTTTGAGGTGTGTTTTCCTAAGAAAGGGTTTAAGTGCTGTTGAGGATCTCTATCCTCACTTTCAAATTGCTTTCATAAACTACTGTCACACAAATTTGTTCATTCAGGCTACACTGTCACTGTCCTGTCCCTCAGCACCAAACACTGTTTCTTGTATTTTATTTAACCTTTTTACATAGTGTCTTTGGAATATCACTGCCACTCAAGGTCATCCCCTTTAAGAGGAATTGACCATTCCTAATCACTTGCACAGTCTGAATTAAAAAGGTTTTCAGAAATAATAAATACTGTAATTAATAAATAACCGCCCTCACCAGAGGCTGTGTTTGTGCATGTACCTATGGGCATAAAAAACAATAAAGATTTTTTTTTTCCCCCGGAGTTTAATCTCTTGAGTAAGGATTTTTCTGAAAGAGTTAAACTTTGGCTGTGTTTAGAATAAGGACTGGAGCCTGTTTGTCCCTGTATGTCTTTTCCTGACTCACTGAGATCCTTAGCCAGGGATATATGTCTAGTGCAGCTTTATACATGGAGCAGAGGAACAAATTTTAGCCTAGTTCTGTATACTTTCCCTCACTTTTGGGCCATTCTGAGCATTGCTGGGGAATAAAGATGTTGCAGCTCAGCTGCTTTTCATCCTGTCCTGCTCTAGGGTATGGTTTTAGGAGAGGGATTAAGTTGAAGGGAGCTGGAATTAACCTTTCATATTGAGTTCATAAGGAATTTATGAATGAAATATGGCATAGGAAGCATCATATTGATGAGTCAGGTGAATACCTTTATGAGTTCAGGGCATTTCAAAATCTAGATGATGTGCTGTTGTGGAGCCAAACCATAGTCCCAGGCTGCTCAGGAAAGCAGGAAGACTGAAATGTAATTCACAGCCAGAGCTGTGGCAAAAATGTGCCTTGATTTTTCATCTGGCTTCTGACTCCCATATTAGACTAATAAATACTACCCTCAGAATGATGCCTTTGGAGCAGAGTATAATCAGCTGCACTAATTTCAGGCTTCCAGTAATCAAGTCTCTACCTGGCTGCTCTTGCAATTGACTTTGCTATGATTAATGTGATATGTGCCCAAGTACATAGCTCACGCAGGTGGAGGAGCTCTGAAGAGAACATATCTTAACCTTCCTAAAAGGAAATATCCAGGAAAGCTGGAAAAAAAAAAAAAGAGAAAATTTTAATTTTAAACATTAATTATGTAGTAATGGAAGGTATTTTTTTTTTCCTCTTCTGGTGTTTAAAGTCAAATAAATAACTATTTGTTAAAATACTGTAGGTTTTTAGTTTCAGGCTGCTGTCAGTTATGAGAAGTTTTCTTACTAACAGAATAGCAGTTGTGCCTGTATAGGAAGTTGAGTTAGGAAAGATTTTTGCAAGTTTTATGAGCAGGTGGATTGGGGTTTTTTATTGTTAAATAATTTCTAATTACACATTTTTCAGCTGACTTTATAACTTGACTAATTTTCATAAGTTTGAATTGCAAGTGTTCTTGTCATCAGATTAACTTCTGATATGCACTTTTTTTATGTTTTGTTTTCATGCCTGGGCATAGATAGTCTAGAAGAATAAGAAATAAAGACTGACCTAAAAAAATAAAAATAATAGTACCAAATGCATGAAGTCTATACTGTTGGCAATGGTATCTCTTTCCCTGGAGAAATGAAGTTGTTTCAGTAATGAAATATAAAGATTGAAGTGTCCTAGGCTGTCTGAATAATTAGAAGAAAGGGAATTCTGATTGAAAGCTGTTTGTAAAATAGCATAATGAATTAGGCAGCTGGGGTAAAGTAGGCTAATAGTGAATGCATTATGGCAAGTGGACTGACTCTGCAACCTACTTTCAGCCTTTGCTGTGTATGCGGTTTTCCTTTCAACATCTTAACTGTTTGTTTGTTTGTTTGTTTTTATTACAAAAAGGCCACAAAGACTTCAGGTTTGAGACCGATGGAACAAAAAGATACTAAAGCAGTACAAGAATTAATCAACACTTACTTGAAACAGTTTAATCTTGCTCCTGTAATGGATGAAGAAGAGGTAGCGCACTGGTTCCTGCCTCGGGATCATATCATTGATACTTACGTAGTAGAGGTAAAACGTGCCCTAACTATTTCATGACTGTGGATGTGAATGCCGCTCGGAAAAATTCCTATCAGCACCAAGTTTTTGAAATGCAGATGGTATAAAAATGTGTGCTATAGGTAGAATTTGATACCATGATTCCAGGCTTTGTTTGTATTGCATTCTCTTAATGAGAAAATGTTTGGTTGCGACAAACATTTGGCAGTGCTCTTAGAACAAGTTATTTTAAAGAAGAATTTTGGAATCTCAGAAATATCACTGTTTTGAAAATACCACAGCAAAGAGCTTTACATATTTTAAAAACAACTTTTCCACCTGCATTCTTCCATTTTTTTCATAGAGATATGACATGATAATAAGCAGTGGTCCTCAAATCTCCTTTGCTAGAAAAAAGAGAAAATGATACAATGACTGAGATAAGAATTTGGGTCAAATTTGGTGTCTTTCTCTCAGATGTCTGCCATACACCAGTTCAAAATTATTTATTTATAAAACCAAATCTAGGGACACCTGCAAGTAGAATTATGTTTTTTGATGGTCTGCTTCAGTAAAATATTTTTTATTCCAGAAAGAGTCTGTATATATAAATATGTGTATGAATTTCTAAGTGTGTGTATGTATCTACATGTATATGCAAGAATGTATGTAAAATAGAGAAGCAAAAGTTAATTGGTGCTGTCAGCTAGGAGTTCAGTTATCTTGAAAATTATAATCTTTGTCCACTAACAAGATGGAGAGCATCATCTGGTCCTTCCACTTACTCTTCCCTACCACTCTCGCCCTCCAGCCTGTTGGTCACACTGGTTCTCACAAAAGAAGCACGGATAGAACGCGTTAGCACTTGGATTTAAAATCTCCAAGGCATGGTTGGAATAGCTGCCATAAACCTAGTGGAGAAAGATTCACTCTTCCCTCTGGGTCCATGCTAAATCAATTGCAGGCATCCTGTTTAGATAGTGTATTACTTGTTTAAAGTGATAGGTTATTTGAAAATGATCAGTACTGACATCTTTAAACCTACAAGCTCCTCAAAGAGCCTGCAGGTTGTGAAGCTCAGTATTCCCACACTGCAGCTGGAATTTATGCAGGAATCTGAGATAAATTTAGAAACTTAACTGCTGCTTGACTGGAGAGGTCCTGCTCGTTGCTTGTCACTGTCCAAGCTTAGCTTACTACTTACATGGTAGTGGGTCTAGTGCTTCTGTGGTCGAATTTAATTTATTGTCCCTTCTTTTTTTCTCCACCCTCTCTTCTTCTCCATATACTTTCCCTCTCCACCCCCTTTCTGGGTTGGCTTTTGGCTTTGTTGGTGAGCTGAAGTGTACAGAAGAGTCCATAAACTCCAGGATCGGCATGTGTGCTATTTTCACTGAACAGCACAGCCTTCACTTGCTTGTTTTATTTAGTCTCTTGAACTAGTTTTTCACTATACAAAATGTTAGTGCTTAGAATCTTTTGTGACCTGGAGAAGTTGGTGTCATATTTTTGAGTCATCTTTGGAATGTGCAGAGTTAAAACATTACTCTGTGTAAATTCCCCAATTAGTATTTTCATTGTCCTTACAAAATTTAGTGTATGACTTAATAACTTTTTGGTTATTTCTTGTTAGTTTTATCTCTACTACAGAATCCATACCTGCTCTAAGACAATAACTTTTCTGCACGTGATAGGTTCAACTCTTTTACTTTTTACTGTAGAAATACTACCAGTTTAAGGATCCACATGAGGCCCTTCATAGAGCTCAAAATAGTGTGCACCTGTTATTCAAAAATAAAGACAAGCAGCAAGAACAAGCATTTGTGTGTCTCCTTTGTTTTATCTTCTAGGAGATATCGGGAGACCCAATAAGAATGAAAATCGTGGTAGTTTCTTTTGTGCTCAGCATGTCAGTCAGTTAAAATTCATTAGTTGTGTGAAATACTGAGGAAGTTTGTGTAGGATGCTTTAGATTTCTGTATAAGTACCTTTTGTGATGACTGTTGGTCTTACTAGAATCACAATGTAATTTAGCACTGTTGTCTAGCAAATGGAATGTGCTTGTTGATTAATAATCACTAGAGCTGATTTAAATGTGCTTTGTATACCAGCACAGTATATTTTTTTCTTTTTTTAGAAAGTTGAGAAAATTATTCCTTAATGTGAACTACATAGATTTAAAAAAATATATATTATTTTTAAAATTGGTTCAGTTGGAGAAACATTTCTATACTTTTTCTCATGAGTGTGCTTTGTCAGCATTGTTTATAGGAGGCTAGGCTAGGGAAGCAAACTGAAATGCTTTGGCAGTTGCTTATCAAAATGTTATTGGTGTAATAGACTACAATAATCTAAATGTTTGTTTCCTTTTCTGAAGTGACCATTTCAGGCTTCAGTCTCACTTTGACATATAGGTGCTTCCTGGGCAAGAATTCAGTTTCTTCAAATCTTAGCCAAGATTACCCATTATATGAAAACACAGTGTGCAAAACTATGCTGCATTTGTTGCTTACTTCCTGTAGAGCTTCCATGTTAGTCCAAACAATAACTGTGCAGTTACTTCTAATTAACGGACTTTTTTTTTTCCCTCCAGGGCTCAAGTGGTATTTTAACAGACTTCCTGAGTTTCTACACATTACCTTCAACAGTGATGCACCATCCTGTTCATAAAAGCCTCAAAGCTGCCTATTCCTTTTACAATATCCATACAGAGACCCCCCTCTTGGACTTAATGAATGATGCACTCATTATAGCTAAATTGGTAGGTTGGGGGCAATGCGTGTTCTGCTTCTTTCACTAAATTATTCTTAGGAGCTCTGTAGATAATGTCATGTTGTAGCTTTTAAGCACACCCTCATGCACAGAATTACAGTGACAGAGAGTTTAGTTGAATGGAAGGGAAGAGACTATAAAGGAAGTTTTTAAACATAACAGTTTCGTGCTGTCTGATGAAAAGCAAATACCTCAGCCCTTAGTCATCAGGGTTTCATGGGAATCCAGTGCAAACACCAATGGCAATGTAGTCTGTGCACATATGAATGAATTCTCAGACCTGTTTAGCCCTGGCAATTCACAGCACTGTGCAGGCTTCAGATCATAGGTGTGTTCTCTGCATGTACACTGTAGAGCATAGGCATATTCTGCTCCTTAGGCTTGAAGCTTGCCCTTCCCAACCAAATATCTCCCAAATGAGTGCTCAATGTAAGCAAATGCTAGCTGTGCTCCAGCTGACCATGTTCAGAGCCATCTGCACTGCATGTGGTGCAGGGACTTCTGTGTTGGGCATTCACTAGGACACAGATGGAGTGGGTAAGGAAGCAGTTACATGGTCTAACCGCAAAGCATTGCACCTTCCTCTGGTTACATTTCTCTCTGAATGGGACATAGTTAGAATTCTGGGATTTAGATACCTGCTGATTTCTAGAGTATCTGGAGCTGGGCCTGTCTGCATCATTAGATGCCTGATTACATTCGTAGATCTGGCACTTGGAATTGTAGCTGAGGAGGGGTGAGGTGAGGGAAGAGAAATGATAAAGGTAGTCCTGTTGGCAGATTTTTGTTTACAAACATACTGGCTCTGTCAGGGATGGAGTTAACTTTCTTCCTAGCAGCTGTTATGGTGCTGTGCTTTTATATTTCTGACTAAACCAGGGCTGATAACACACCAGTGTTTTGGCTGTTGCTGAATAGTACTTGCACAGCATCAAGGCTTTCTCTTTTTTCACCCTTAGTGAATAGTCTGAAAGTGGGCAAAAAGCTGGGAGGGGACACAGCCAGGACAGCTGACCTCAGCTGGCCACATTGATATTCCATACCTTATGATGTTGCGATCTGCAATAAAGGCTGAAGGAAAGGAGAAGGAAGGGGGAATGCTCTTGGTCATGGCATTTTTCTTCCCAAACAACAATTACGCATGCAGAGACCTTGCTTTCCAGGAGGTGGCTTGACATCTGCCTGCCAATGGGCAATAGTTAATGAATTCCTCTTTTTGCTTTGCTTGACCATGCAGCTTTTGCTTTCTCTGTTAAGCTGTCATTATTTTGATTCACAAATCATCTTCCCTTCCTTCTATTTTCCCCTCATCGTGTGGGAGAGGAGCGAGCAAAAGGCTGGGCACAATGCACCACAGTCCTTTCCGTACTTTTACTCCCAAAGAATGTATTTTGGAAGTACAAATTCAATTCAGCAAATTACTTTCAGGGTTTGCATGTCAGTTTAATGTTGATTTTTATCTTCATATTACACTATCTCGAACTAGAACTAAGCCTAGTGAAATCTTGGCACCTACAGGACAAAATTCCTGACCTCCAAAGCAAACCCCAAAATTTGGAGTTCTGCACTTAGGTTCCATGTAGTCTGCGTGGAAAGAGTGAGATTTTGCAGCAGGATAATCCCCCCAAACCCTGCATTATTTTATTGTCAAAGCTGACACTAAGTTTCTAGGTCTAGAACAGGAGAGAGCTTTTAAACAGAGAAGTTCATTTCTGAGTCTGCTCTAATGGTCTGGCAGAGCTGCAGAGAAAGTATTTTTTAACAGAAACTCTTTTTTTATACCTTTCAGAATACATTAACCTGAACCTCATTTTCTAGTGTTTAGCTACTGAGTTAAACCTACAGCTGTAGATTCTATAATTTATTTGAATTTTGAGTGCTGAATTGGAGAACTTCATTAGTGTGATTGTACCTACAATGTCTCTCTCTTCTCCCCGGCTTCTCTTCCTGCCTTACAAGATTTCTGTTACTGTCTGTTACTAACTTGGAATCTTTCAAAATTTACTACTTTAGTATCTAAGTGTCAGATCCTTGCCACCTTATTTGTCTTGGTTTTATGGGTTTTTAATAGCACATTTAACTTAGCATAGCTTCATCTACATACAAAATGGTCTCTCTGTTAGGTAGTGAGTGAGGAGTTTTACTAAACTCACTCTCTGTGCTTTGTGACTTTTAAATAGCTGTAAACTGATGGAGAGCTTAAACTGCTCTTTTTCTTCAGTCCCCCTTTTTCCTAATATGAGGTACTTATTTAAAAAAAGAAAATAGTTTTTATACTGAGTAAAGAACGTTCCTTACCATCTTCTTGTGCTTAAGTAACTGAGCATTATTCCTTTGTAACTTATTTTTATCTTAAGAGTATAGAAAGTCCTGCTGGCACGCTGCCTTTGTGCTGTTAAGACTCACAAGATCTTAGGTCAGACAAATAAACAGACCTTTATATCCAGACCCCCAAGCAAATTCAGCTATTCATACATGATGATGGTCACTATCATGGCTTAATTGACCTCGGGTTTATGTTGCTTGTTAAAGAGTTCACAATGAGTTGGGATTGGAGTATGTTGTTGCTGCACAAGCCAAAAAAATTTGGCTGCCTGGCTATTCTGAGAGCAGAGTGGCTCTTTGAGTGGTGAATTTCGGGGGGGTGATGAAAAAAACGAGTTGGTAGAGGGTGCGTGTGTAAGGACGGGAGAGTAACACGTGAAATATTGGAGTTCTGAAGACACTGGCATTTCAGAAAGAGACCAAATCATAAAAGTATACGTAAATGGAATGATAAATGGCTGAAAAATACCACAAGCTGTATTTATGCAGACAAAATGTCTGTCTGTAAGGATAAAATACTGGATACTGCTTTACGCACTCTTCAGACCTTTATTGCTAAACATGGCTTTAAAATTCCTGCCCTTTTGGAGATAATCTTCAAAAAACGTAGTGCCTTACTCTTCACTGTTTACTGGGAAAATTTCTTTGTGTGTGTACCTAATTAAAAGGTGGGATTTATTCTCGTCTTTTTTCCCCTTAATTAGCCTTGGATATTGTATGTCACTGTGCAAAGTATCATTTCTGCATCATTTGAAACTTTAAAAAGTAAAATTTTAAAAATGTTTTGCTATTGCCAGAAAGGATTTGATGTGTTCAACGCACTAGACTTAATGGAAAACAAAACATTCCTGGAAAAACTCAAGTTTGGGATTGGAGATGGAAATCTGCAGTATTATTTGTACAACTGGAGGTGTCCTGGCATGGAATCTGAAAAGGTGAGGGAGAAAGAAGAAAAGCTTTTGAACTTTGTTAGGCATATTGGTACATTAATCTATGCTGGCCACAATGGGCAGAAGTTTTAAAATTACTTTTTTAACTGGTTGTATGTAAGATCCCAAATTGAGGTGCAGAAAATAATGATGTTTAGCTGTATTGCTATACTTGACCTGAAATACTATATTTTTTTCTTCTTCCTTTAGGTTGGTCTTGTTTTACAATGAGGACACTTAAGTTTCTAGAACTCTTGAGGTCATCGTTTGAGTTAATTTGATCTCCATAACTCTTGGAATGGTATTGTTCAAGAGGAGTAAAAGCACAACGTCAGTGATACTGAAATAGTCCATTAAACCTAAACAGTGAAGACATCCATATGTGACCAAATTTTTGCATTTCCAGATAGATCAGAAGGTCCATGAAACTCTTTTATTGTTCATGAAAAGAAAAGCACATTCATTTAAGTTTCAAAGCTTAGCTTGCACCTTGATGAGAAGAAGGTATTTTTTTTCCACTCTGTAGAAAAGACTGTTTTGTACAAACTGAACTTCAGTGGTGGATTAGGGTACAAAAATATTTGCTATTACGTGGATGAACTGCTGCATTTCTATTTATTAAGTGGTGGTGTATGTTTGTCAGTGTAACAGAATGAAGGATACAAACTTGAGTATCTTTGCTTATTTACTTCACATGGATATCATCATTTGGGGGAAGATGATGAAGTAGGATACGTTTGTAGCTCTATGAAAGTCCTGGATGTTTTTGTAACTGGAGCAGTATGACAATGTACTGGTTTAACCAGTGCATTTGTTTCTCCATAAGCAATGCTGCCAAATCAATAAAAATACAGATTTGTACTTTGATCTTCAATAGATCAGTGGATTGATTTAACAGTATCGCACTGTTCAGTGCAAGTGTTATCTATGTTGCCGGAATGATAATACATTACTGTACTTAATTTACAGTCGTGGCACAAAACCTTAGTTTTATCTCAGTAGAGTAACATCAGCCTGTGTGTAAAACTAAGAATTCTAGTAGTGCTATCAGGATATTTATAGTTTGAATGTTTTCAACGCTTCTGCGAAATTGCACATATTCCTTTGTCTACTTTGATTTCCTATGAAGTCTGTAATTCTAATGAAAAGTATCTTGTGTAAATATGTATTCATAAATTGTTCCTGGTAGTGTTTTTATCCTGACTTTGGAACAGGAAGTTTTGCTATATATGTGGCTGGTAAGCAGAGGAGAAATGCTTTACCCACAAGTCCTTGGAAGTCTCTGTGCTGCACTTCCTGAAATGTAGGAGGGCTGATCTTTGTTGTTGGGGGGAGCTGTTGTAATTCCCTCATGAATGCTCAGCAACCAGAGCGGCTTCTGAAGCACTTTATATGCATTCCAGCGTAGCGTCATAGCTAGATATGATCACAGTTCCTTCAGCTCACAGATGCTGCAGTAACGTGAGCGCCGAGAAAATCTGCAGTAAGAAACTGTTCTAGCTGAAAGTGCCAAATTGTGGTAGTGAAGCCTCTGTGCTGTGAGCATCTTTTGAATGTGACTTGAATATTTCATGAAATGCAAATGTCTAAACTTTCCTTTTAAACATGCCTGTAATTCTGACAGTAGATTTTACTGAAAGTTGCATTCTGTACCTGAAAGCATCAACTTAGATGAAGATAAATTTTGTCTGTTCTTCATAACTGCTAGCCCTATCCACCTCCTTACAGACGTGGGGCTTTTCTTTCTTCCCACTCCTTTTCTAATGTGTGGATGGTTTGTGTTTTGGTTTCTTTTTCTTGTTGAATTGTGGTGAGAGGATTCTGCCCTAGAGACGGTGATAAATACTTTCCCGTATCGCATTATAGCTCTGTGATTAAAGCATTCAACCTCCTTCAAACAAAGGAAGGGACTGACCGTGGTTTGTCTGGCCCCTGAGTGTGCACCAGCTCAGGACCTAATGAATTTAAAAGGGCTTCAGAGGAGATCTTTCAGATGTCTAACGGTGCAGTTGGGCTTTACAGTTTTGGCTGCTCTGGTACCTGTCTGCTAGTAGCAGTCCTAACAGATGGTGCAGAGGGAGCCTGCACTCCCTGTGTGAGGCCTGAGCAGAATTAAGTGCCTGAAAATGTAATTGATGGTAGAGATATCTGAGGTATCAAGGATTTCATCTCAAGGAGTCCATTGAGGACTTAAGTTCTTAATTCCTGAAAGGCAGGAAGGTGCCTTCCTTGCTGGGCGTTCACATTGGAGCCTGTTGGGATGAGGAGGAGGTTGACTGAGGGGTTCAATGCATTCTACTTAAGCTCTAAAGGCAGAGCCTTGGCAGTGCTTGCTCAGCTGCTGCCTAACATGAGGTCGGACAGAAGGGCACAGCTTTGTGCTCATGGCTAAGGTACTTCCTTGCTAAGAAACGATCACAGCACAGCTCTCCCTAATCCGAATGGGTGGAAAGTATACTCATGTTCTCTGCCTTCCCTCCCCTCAAAAAAAGGGCAAGTGGAAGAAATGGTAGGCAGACATTTTATTTTCTCCTCTCTTACCTGAACTCAGAAGGCAAGTCGTCTCCAGTACTATTGTTTGGAAAAGCGCTGAGGTCATGATGGGACCAAGTATGTCCAGGTAGAAGACAGCCTTGAACATGGGTTTCCTGCAGCCTGGCTTTCTGTCCTAATCTTGGGGTGATTGCACATGAGGGAGGGAGTGTGGCCACTCTTGTGCTGTCTTCTGGGAAACCAGCGCCATTTGTTTCTGAATCTGAAGCGTAAACTGTCTCACGTTCTGGCTCACACTGCGTGTTAACTGAGGGGAAGGAAAGCTGAGTTGTATTCCTGTAGAATCTGTGCAGCACTGCAGCTGAGAGACAACTTGCTGGGCCAGAGAGCGTAAGAGAAGCTGGCATGTGAGCCCAAGCTGTTGTGTTACCTAACAGCTGTATAATCCAACATGGTATCTTTGTCCCTGTCGAATGCTCTTCACCTCGGGTGCACCAAGAGGTTATTAATCTTGACAGTGTCCCAGTCTGCACCCAGAGTCAGTTAACTGTGGCAGCTCACTCTCACTTCCTAAGAGGCTATTTAGTGTTGTTATCCATGTGGGTGCCACTGTTAGCAGCCCAGTAGGAGAGGCTCTTCTGTAGTTTCTGAGGTTGAACCTGTCTGTGCATTTGTGTTGCTTTGAGCAGCTACCAGTTAAGACTCTGCAAAACCTAATAGATGGTTTCACAAAGATTGGCAAACATAAGGCTCATTCCACCACCTTTTCCACCAGTCTTTTGAAACATCTTTAATGTCTTTCCCACAGAAACCTCCTCTCTGCTGAGGAGAGGATCTAATTCCCTGCAGAGCTATAGACCTGGGCAGACAGCAAAGCGCTTGAAAGATGATTACTGTGCTTACACTTAGCGAAGCTACTGCCAAGGCTCTGTTTAAAGGCTAAGATTTACACACTGCAGTTAGCCAGCATGGGAATCAAATGCACCAGTGCTAGCATGTCTTCAGTGTTTTATGCATCCAAACTGCCAAAGCAAAGGACGTGTATGAAGGACTACAAAGCAAGGCAAAAAGACCCTATGTTCTTGCCACCCTCAGACAGGGAGGACAAAACTTCTGGCATTAAGTCTTGGTTTTGTTTAAGCTTGAGGGAGCATCATGACTATGGAATCATCACTACCACCTTCCTTTTAATGGGTATCGTGAATTAAAGTAACTTCTGAATAAATCCAGTAGTTTTCTTATGGCACCAGGAGTCTGGATTAACAAATCTCTTAAAGAAGTACATGTAAATTCCATCTTTAAGGAACAAACAGGTTACTCAGTTAAGGTATTTTATGCTTTCTTCTACAGTACCATACTGACTTTTGCTTAAAAGGCAGAGCACAAAGTAAACTCTTATGCCATTGATCTTGTCTGAATTGCAGCACTGTACTTTTCCTACAACACAACTGTCTCCTTAGGAAACTGTAGTACTCAGTAAAACTAAAGCAAACTCATGTGGTTACGTTTTCATTCTTGCAGCAGCTGTAACTGTCATCTCAGCTTCCTGGGAAATAATTTTGGACTCCATTTCAAAATCAAATAGAGTTTAAGTTAGTTTGCACTTTCTCACAGGATATGCATTAATGGTTTGCATATGGAGGGTTGGTTGTTTTGGTTTTTTGGGGTTGGTTTGTTTTTTTTTTCAAAATGCAGCAGGTGTAATTTGGTTTTGTTATGTATTTGAAAATAAAGTTTTTCCTTCAGCCTGTGGGACACCAGATGTGAGGTGGAACTGAAGCCTGCAGTCGGTCTTGACCAACACAAAGTCTATTCAGCAGAGCAACTGCTGACAGTTGAAAAGGGAAGTCCGCCTGTGCTGTTACTGCTGTTTACTTGAAACATGCATTGAACCAGCTTTAACTGAGTTATACCGGCATGGACCTTTGTTTAAATAAACTTCCACTTTTGGTATTGATTTGTTTGAATAGTTACAATTAAATCTGTTTCCTTGAAGCACGTTCCCCTGTATAAAAATACAAAGTTAATGCTACAAAGCTAGCTTAATGCTCTGCATTAATTCCAAGGATGTACTTACTGTCTTAAAATTCCTTTGGCATAATGATAACCGATTTTAACTCTGTGATCCCCAACTGCCAATGAAATATTTACCCCCAGAAAGACTCACACCCAAGTTTCAGCAACATTCTTTATTAAAGCAGAAAGTAGCTCAAAGGAATGCAAGGTAAAGTTCACCTTGCATACACGTGCTTTACACAGTAAAGCCCAACAAAATAGTTAGAGCTACACTGCACTAAAAGAATCGGTTTAATCTGAAGCATCAAACTAGCAGCAGTTATGCTGAAAAAGCTTTTTTCTTTTTGCGAGGTGGTTTCTTTATCTTATTTGGATTTGGAACAAGTTTTTTGATTTTCAAAGGCTGCAAAATTACACGTGAGAGATCAAGCTGATTGCTTTCCATACGCTTCCGCTTCTGGCTTGTGAGCTCATCCTCCAGCACTTCAGGGAGCTGCTCGGGCTCCTGATTTTCTGAAGGGTCTGTATGTGTGTAAGCCACCAACTCTGCAGTTCTGTACTGAAACCATGGCACTTCCACGGCTGGTATCTTTGGAATTATTGCTTCTATTGCTTCTGTAAATTTATCAGACTGCTTTTTAAAGCCTAGTGCTAAAATGGATGTCAAGCCAAGAAGTGGTGCAACTGTTTCACTGAGACGGGGAACCTGTCCTGCTGGTGTGGCTCGGCTTGCGCTCAGCTGAATAAGATGTGATGTGATCATGGCAGGTTTTGCAGATTTGCACACCAGCAAGAGAAGAAGTTCATTCTTTTCCAGTGCTTTTGTAACTTCATTAACTCCAATAGCAAGCTGTCTTCTGATACTTATGTCAGTCCATCCTGTTTCTTTTTGAAGGCCTTTCTTTTCCTCTTCTTTAGGGAGCTCAGTGCTATCATCACACTTCCCTTCCATTTGCATTTTTGGAAGGGAACGTTTTTTCTTTCTTGGAGTCTCAATCTTTTTAAGGCCAATATGTTTAATCCTTTCTTCTAAGGTGTGTAGTATAAAATGCATATCTTCTCCATCTATGGTTTTCCACTGGAAACCAAAGGGATTATCTAGGCAAGTTTTTACCGTGATTTTCTTTGCCTTCCGAAGTGTTGCTGTCCCTTGCTCAATTACAGACATCCTGAGGTTCTTTTGTGTTTTGCCACCCTAGCTGTGAAGAGAAGAGATAAACATTAGCTTCAACACTGTACTTATCTTGGGAACACAAAAGAGAAACACCACATCTCAAAAGTGATACAGCAACAGTCACCCTTCCCAGTGCTAATCCTTAGCAAATCACATGCTGTGCTGCCTTTTTTTTTAATACGTTTAAAAAACCAGGAGAGTGGACAGCAAGGCAACACTAGTGCCAAGACCCTTCTGAGGCTGAACAAAAGCAGCTGGAGGTATTCGTTTTTATGATTAAAAAAAAACAAAACACAACCAAAAACACCCAAACCAGGACCACTGAATTTTCACAGCTGCACTGTAGCACTGTAACGACACCAAAAAAAACCACACACACAAGCCTCCCCCCCACACAATCACAACATGAAGCAAGCTCCAAGTTCCTGAATTTATTTAGGACTTTTATAACTTAAAAATTGCGTTTTCATTCTTTTAACTCATCTTGTGTTTGTCTGCATGCAGAAGGTATGGTAGAAATCTGCAGAATCTTATTAAATCATTTCTACTTTCTGTGAAGAAGGACAGTCCTCTCTCTGCAGGCCCCCACTAAGCTCAGAAGGGGTCTGTTACTCTTCGGTCACCTAGACCATGCTCTTAGGGACAAGAAAAATGACATGGGAACAGAGAAAGGATGTGTTTTTTATCACTGACTCACCTAGTCTAAAGTAACAGTGAAGACATGTGAAAGAAGCAGACCCTTTTTCTCACCATCACAGCAGCAACAACCCAAAAGGAAAACAACTAGAAATCTCAACATGTGAACAAGTTAGAAATGAAAGCTTAGGACAGGTTTAAAAAAAACCCCGAACAACAACAACAAAATAGAGCTCTGGGATACCGTTTTAGAAGCTTTCAACTAGGGATGCTCTGAAGATCTTTTAGATGAGGCATCAAACAACGTCAGCAACAGACTTGTACGTAAGGAGCAAACCGGGAGCTTCCGGAGCTGAAGGATCACATTCTTCTTTTCAAGACGGGCACTGCTGAGGAAACGTAGCGTGCGGGAATCGGAAATAAAGCGAAGTGCAAAAGAAGGCCACGCTAAGCTCTTCCGCCTCCCTCTCGCCACAGCCCCGCGCTTCCTGCGGAAGGGAGAACGGGGAAACAGGGCCCCGCCTGGCCCCGCTCACGCGCCCGGCCGTCGCCGGACAGGGAGGCCGCGCGGGCGGAAGCTCCGCTCTGGCAGAACCTTTACAAACGCGCCGGCGGTTCCGGGGGGGGTTCCCCGTTCCCCCTTGACCCCGGCACGGCCCCGGCCACTGCCTGACCC
>VWZY01005015.1:69843-85544 GCA_013399075.1 Chloroceryle aenea | reverse complement strand
ATAAAGATGTTGAATAAGACTGGACCCAGAAGGGACCCCTGGGGAAAACCCCACTACTTACAGGTCACCAGCTGGACTCTGCACTATTGATCACAACCCTCTGAGCTCTGTTGTTCAGCCATCTATTTCCCTAATCAGATTTTAAATTAGGGTTTTCTTGTTGGCACAGATTTTTCTTTATGGCATCAAGAACAAGTTGCTGTAGAGTATATACAGTTTTCACATTTGCCTAACAGCTGCTCCTAAGGGAAATACTATTACAACCGTCACAAGCGCCTACAAAGCAAACAACTGCCCCANTTGCCAGACCTGCTGCTCTGCCAACAACCAGAGGAGCTGGTTCTTGGGCAGGACCCCAGTTACAGCCCATCTGAGGGTGCAGTGTGGTCATTCTGATTGGTTGAGGGGACGAGCCCAGCCCCCAAGCCTATTTACTAAGGGGTCCAGACCCTGAGGTGCCAGTTAAGCACAGNCAAAATGTGCATGCACTCAAGGGGAAACCTCCCACACCAGAGATACCACTCAGCCAAAGGTTGGGGGGGGCGGGTCTCACTCAATCCACAGATACCCTCTCAATCCATGGAAGTGTCCTTGGGCAGCATGTCCAAGGGAAAGGTCTGATTGCCAGACCTGCTGCTCTGCCAACAACCAGAGGAGCTGGTTCTTGGGCAGGACCCCAGTTACAGCCCATCTGAGGGTGCAGTGTGGTCATTCTGATTGGTTGAGGGGACGAGCCCAGCCCCCAAGCCTATTTACTAAGGGGTCCAGACCCTGAGGTGCCAGTTAAGCACAGGAGGTGCAGCTTAATGGCCGAGGTGCCAACCTGCTCCAGCACACCCTGTTTGCTTTGTCGGGTGGGGGGTGGGGAGGGTGAGTTGCACCTGCCACAGCAACCTGTGCTGCAAACTTTATGGAGCCCAGTTAATGTCTAATGCCAAAACTTACAGAATAATTAGCAGGAGTTTCAATGGCACTACATATTGTGAAGGCTGAAGTCTCAACCCAAACTATTGTATAGCTCATAACCCTTATACAGTCTTAAAAAGTGTCTGCTATTAAGTGTTGTGACCTCTTCCTGGGTTTCTTTCCTACAGAAGGGGTCCCTCCCATTAACAAGCAGAAGGTGGTCAGAAGTAAGGTGCAGTTATGGAAAAACAGAGGAAATCCTTAAGCTCATTTAGCTGGTAACATCTAGATGCATTAGTGGTGCTTGAAGTGTTTTTTGGGAATGTCCTGGCTTCAGTTCGGGTTAATTATCACCAGCAGCTGCTGGCCCAAGCAGCTGGGAGGGGCCACAGCCAGACAAACAACCAAGGCAGCCAGTGGGATCTTTGATACCACACTGACTGATGTCCTTATATAAGGGGAGGGATAGCACCAGGGTGCCTCCTTTTACCTTGCTTCAGCATGGCTGGAACAGGTAAAGTTGGTATCTTGGGCATGGGTGGAGCCTTCCTGGCTTACTATCACTTGCTTTCTATATAACTTTGTTAATGCTATCATTAGCACTGTTGTTTTCTTCTCTCTTTGTGGTGTTTTATTGTGCTCATCTCAACCCATGGGGTCTCACCGTTTTTTCCTTTTTTGAATTCTCCTTTCCACCCCACAGGAGCTGGGTATGGAGGGTATGGGGGAAGTGGTGGGTGAGCAGCTGTGTTGTGTTTAGCTGACAGCAGAGGTTAAACCACGGTAGGAAAAAGTTTGCTTTTATTATTGATTTAAGTTATTAAGCTGCTAATATGGCTACTTTTTAAGATGGGAACCTCCATAGACATTCCAAGATTTTTTTTTTTTAAATTTATTACAGTGGGAGTATTTGTAGGGTACTGTCTGTGGAATTTGTACTTTGTCAAACTTCTAAGGGAAATACTGGGGAACTGTTACTGTCTCTATCATGCAAGTGTTTGGGAGACAGACAAGAGTGCTTGGTCCTGCAGAGAGGAGAAAGCTGGTATTGACTCCAAGAGCTTTCTGCNTTTTTAAGAAGGGGACCTTCAATGGCATTTCAAGATTTTTTTTTTTTAAATTTATTACAGTGGGAGTATTTGTAGGGTACTGTCTGTGGAATTTGTACTTTGTCAAACTTCTAAGGGAAATACTGGGGAACTGTTACTGTCTCTATCATGCAAGTGTTTGGGAGACAGACAAGAGTGCTTGGTCCTGCAGAGAGGAGAAAGCTGGTATTGACTCCAAGAGCTTTCTGCTGTCAGAAAAGCTGGATTTGATTTCAATGCAAAGAGGTTCTGCCTGTATAGCATGTATGTAATTTGTGCAGTAATTGTTTATTATTGCAACTTCTGCCTGAAAGTTCAAGGACTTGCCATGTAGGACATTTTTTTTTTTTTTAACTTAGTGTAGCTGCAACTTGGAGTGAAGATTTTAGTTTGTGTTTTAAAACAGAGCCAAATGAGCCCTAACATTTACTTAAACTCTTTGAATTGGGACAGAAGACACTTCATGAAATTTTTAACAATTTATTCTTTCAGCTGAGGTGAGGAAGTTTGTATTCCTATTTTTTAACATTTCAGGAAAAGAAATAATTAGGTTTCATAATCCTAACATTAAACTTTGTAGAGAAAAAAAAGACACTTTCTTTACCCAGAACAAAGAAGAAAAAGAGCTTTTGTTGTCTATATAATCCATTTTTAATTCTGATACAAGAAGTCCAGTTACTTAAAATATTTTCCATGATCAGTTTAATTCTTGCTAGAATGTTAATTATTTTCATTTTTTAAAGTAACAATAGAGCACATAGAAACAAAGTGCTAAGAAGAGATTCTGTAATGTCATTTCAACATCATTGATTCAGCTTTTGTGTGTAGCCTGGAGCACATGATTTTGGTTTATCTAAATTACGTATGACATTCTGGGCATTTTGGTTTTTAATTCTAGAAAACTGCTGTATCTGTCTTGCAGCTCTCACAAATATTTGTTGGTTTTAAATAAAAATACCACAGTGTTTAGTTGTTCTGAAAAGAAATTGGACACAAAAAGTTGGACTTAAAGCTTTTTTCTATGGTATAGTTGCATTTTATTACTGAGAATCATTAAAATAGGAACAAATTCAATAAGCATAGTTATATGTTTTCAGTCTATAAAGATTTAGATTTAAGAATCTAATCTGGAAGTCATTTGATACAGAATTTAATGCGGTAACTCTGCGCAATAGCATATTTTATCAAATGATCAAGTTTCAGAGTGTTAAGTGGACAAATGACACTTGGAATCTGCCTAATTGTCAGTACTGTACTAAGAATGAAGGATCATTATATTCAAAATACAGCCACATAACTGCAGCATTACTCAACCTTAAAACTGACAAAGCCTGTTTTAACACCCTAGCTGGTCTCTCTACTCCTGCATCTACTCCTTGGTTCTGGGATGCCTTGGTGGGAATTGTGTGGAAACTTCTGCAAACTCAGTTATGCAAACTCTGAGGTTCCTGTGGAGTTGGAAGATTGTTAATAAGCCTCTGCATTGCTGCAGGATTTTTGGCTCAAGAGCTTGCTTTCCATTGTACTTTTAAGGGTTCTATAAACTGACAGAACTAGAGATGTGGATTATCATCATGAACACTTCTAATCTAATGTCCTGTGAATTTATAACTGCAGTTTAAAGATTCATTTTTAATTGATGTCTTGCAGGGAGCATTCCTTTGCTAGAACACCCTTTTAATCATACATATTTTTTTTAAAAAAACATCCCTTTTAAATACACCTGTCTGCCTGCTGCTCCCGATTTCATCTCTGATGTTAGACGTACATCCTCCTGTGGTGAGAACTTTATTTTTCTTAGATGACTTGTACTTTATGGGTTTCAAACAGCAATTGAAAATTTTGGAGAAAAAAAAAAAATTATAAATTTACCAGTTTATCTGGGACTGTTGCTCACCAGCCAAACAAAATTTCCAGGCAGTGATTTCAATCTCAGGAAGAAGTGACTCATTTGGTGGGAAAGTGGCCAGGTTTCTGTGCAGAAATGCTGCAGTGCACTCAGCTCTCTGTTCTTACTCTCCTTTACCTGCTACTGCCACCTTCATGTAGCCACCAGCTGACCTGTCCTTAACATCAGTATGTGTTGGTTCATGATTCTATGAGTTGACCCTTCTCTGAAGAAAGATACCTGAGCATCAGTCTCAAATTGCTTCTAATTTTTCCTTTAATCTAAATACAGAAATAACCTTATTCTCTTGTACTTTCTCTGTTTAAATAAAGAGTGCTATAGGGAACCTAGATCTTGTGTACATGTCATCTAGTGCACACAGCACAGTTGTTTGCCAAGGAGAACAGCAGCAGTTAAAGAGAAAAATAGGCATTAGTTTTTTTACTTAAATCATCGCTAAAGAAAGGGAAAAAAAGGTGGATTAAAGCACAGTACAGACTGCTGAGGTAATTCCAGGGTCTCTGGTATCTAAACAGAGCCATGGCACTCATGCTGAGACCATTGTTGAACATGTTGCTGATTTTAGCACAAAGCTGCAGGCTAGTTTTGTACATACTAAATACATGTGTAATGACATAGCTTGCAGGGGATACTGTAACTAGGCAAAGGCAGATACAACTCAAAAGCTAAAGTAATTCTTGAAACTAGCATATAGTATATTCAAGTGCCTGGATCTTTTTTGCATGATAGTACTGCAGTGTCCTGGCAGGTCTGCAGTCACTGTATGACATCAAGCACTCTGAAATGTCCAAGGCATGAAACAGGACTCCGAACTCCAGGCTAAAGTCTATCCTGAGATATCTAGAGAGAAAAACAGCCAGAGCCTTGGGTTGATGTCAATGTGGGATGCATGATGATGAAAGGAGTAAATTTACACTTCACTGTGTTTGAGAGTTGGATGTTGAAGATGGTCCTGGCAGTAGCACTGCTCTTTGACATGAGGTACATCTGTGCCAACTGTTGGTCACTCACTGCACTGTCCTTGCAGGGAGAAGGGGTAATGAAGGGGGAAGTACCCCTCAGAGTGTGCTTGAGCTCTGCTGTGGGAGTTAACACTGTGCAATCAGGGCCAAAAGGCTTCAGAGATGATTGCTGAAGTGCAAAGTTCAGTGAACACCTTTGAACACTGCATTGATTGCATAGGCTGTTTCATGAATTAATCTGTAGATACTCTGACACTAGACAATCTCTAATAGTCTTAAGTCTTTAGATGTAATAGTGTTAGGGAAAAAAAGAGGTTGACTTATTTTAGCAATGCTAACCCTATCAGCTAAGTAGGTGTAGTTCCCTTTCTAATAAGATGGTTTTATTAAACTTCTTTCATGGTAAAATGCCTAGACTTACCCCTAAACTCAAGTGACTGAGTATCCACTGATACTACTGTTCATACCATACTTAATGTTTTAAGCACGCCCCTTGAGGAAAACCTTAACACTTTTTCTTTCATCAGGCTGACTTTAATGGTGCTGCAGAAGATGTAAAAAAATTGAAAACAAGACCAACTGATGAAGAACTGAAGGAACTATATGGATTCTACAAACAGGCTACTGTTGGAGATATTAATATTGGTATTCCTATTCCTCTATACTTTACTCCCATATCTTGATGATATCAAGCAAATGTTATGTAAATCTGCATGATAATAAAAGGTATGCATTTACTTTGGCAGAATGTCCAGGAATGCTAGATTTGAAAGGAAAAGCCAAATGGGAGGCATGGAACATGAAAAAAGGTGTTACACCAATTAAATTTATATCATGTAGTCATGTTTCTAGGCTGACAAATGAGGAAAGATAATGACTCCTACTTTTCCTTGCAGGTCTATCAAAGGAGGATGCCATGAATGCCTATATCTCTAAAGCAAAAGCAATGATAGAAAAATATGGGATATAGAATACCATCATTCCCACTAATAACTAGCTCTTCTCAAAGTTAGCTCTTTAGCTGCTGAAATGTAATACTAGCTCCTTATGGTGTAGGCTGACAGTAAAATCTTTTTTAAGCATAAGCTGTTTGACTGTAAAGGTGATTTACATACCTACTCTATTTTTAGAATGTATCTTCTAAATAAATTTGAACCTAATAAATAAACCTTCCTATAATTGTGGATTTTTGTGGGTATGAAGTTATATTTAGGATTTTTACAGGAGCACACAAGCAGAGAAGCTCTAAAAATGAAGTTATGGAATTAAGTGAAGGGTTTGTGCAACCACCAGACAAGACTAGGGAAAAGATGAAGGTTTTATTTAAGACCCAAAACTGCCAAAGTTTTATTTTAAACAACTGAAAACCTACCCCTTTTAAAAGATTACAGAGGAGGAACAAAACAATAAACATAAGTGAAGAGAAGGCTTCAAGGGAAATTTTATTGCAGCCTTTCAGTATTTAGAGAGACTATAATAAAGATGGGGACAGTCTTTTTCACAGGGCCTCTTGTAACAGGACAAGGGGTAATGGTTTTAAACTAAGGGTAAATTTAGACTAGCTATAAAGACGACATCTTTTGTGACAAAGGTGGTGAAACACTGGTGCAGGTTGCCCCAGAAAGGTGGTAGATGCCCCATCCCTGGAAACATTCAATGTCAAGTTAGATAGGGCTCTGAGCAACCTGAATTAGATAAAGATGACCCTGCTTAATTTAGAGGAGGGAAATTGGACTACATAACCTTTAAAGGTCCCTTCCAACCCAAACAATTCTGATTCCCTAACTGCATGCAATTGTATGGAAAGAGTGACTCTCTATGGACTAATCTTATACCTCCTGCCATTAAAAATAGAGGGAAATACTCATATACCAGCATTTTCTAAACATCTTGTTATGTATTTTATCAAGAAAGCTTCATTAGAGGGTTCCAGCAGATAGAAGTGACCTCCAGGAAGCTCGTACTGGGAAGTAGCTCCATTTGTTAGATCATGCCAGGCTGAAAAAGATATTTAAAGTACTTGAGAAGTGTAAACTATTGTGGTCATTTTACATTATTTCAAAGGTATTATTTAAAATCCCATATCAACTGGTTTGGTTCATACATTGAGACTCCTTCATTTAGGAAGGAGAAAACTGTAGTAAAGTCTTCATTAACTGATTCAGTACAACAGTAAAATGCACAAGTGTAAGAGGAAAAACATTTAGAGCAAAGTACCTTGTAAATCATACATTTTATCATCAGATCCACTGAAGCAGGTAATATCACAAGAGAAGGGAATATCCCCTTCTTTCTTCTCAAAACTGTGAAAAGAAGTAGTAGTATTAGCTTTGCATAAGAGAGCTATACTAGGTATTTGCTTCCACATACAAAATAGCTCGCTCTTTCTCCTCCAAAATGTAATAAACTTCAGGACTAGATTGTGCTGGACATCAGGAGAAGGAATTACTGTAGGAATTATTGAAGGACCCAGTTGGGGGGGGAGGGTGAAGCTTCAACCTGCAATAAAAATTCTAATTTACAATGAATATAAGCAGATAAAATAATTTAAATTCTATGGTTTCAGGTCCTTAGCAGCATCTGGTTGCTATGGCCAAAACAGGTCCCACAGGTTAGTGGCTTCTAACATGGGTTCCAAGTAAAACTGTACATCTACCGTGACATGTTCACTACTGTAGTAGCAGTAGTGCTTGCTGCAGGAAGCACTATGATGATCTAGGGCTTAAATACCAGAATATAAATAGAAAAGCACAAAAAAAGAAGAAAACTGTCTTTACTTTTGAATGTTTTGTATAACAGAAATGAGAACAAATTAGAGAAAGAAAAAAGAAAGCCTGAAATGACCAGACAGAAGCAAACCTGTAAAATACAAATATAAATGTACCACAACTGTAAAACTTACAAGAGTGTCTGAAGAAGTCTAACGTCTTCTATGAAAGCACGTATTGCATATTTCTTAAGGTCTTCATTTTCTAGAAGCTCAGGATTTCCTCCTAAAATTCTCATATATGTAACAATCTCGTCATCTTCCGCATCACTTAGAGGTATGGTTTTAGCGAGAAGAAATGCTTCAGACTGTCAGCACCAGACAAAACAGATTAGGTGTGGTATAAAATATGCTTTAAATAACATTTTCATTAAGATTTGTTTTAGTACAAAGATTCTCAGTCTCCAAATTAAATTGGCTGATTAGTTTAACATCCACAGAGACTACTTCTTGCAAAGTGATAATAGACTTGTGTTTGCTGAAATTACAGTTTGTGAGTAAAGCAAGTACACTCAAGGTCTGAAACTTCCAGACAAATAACCATTTATTTAATTTTGTTCAAAGTTTGACTTGCACTTGACATAAAATTAATAAAAACATATTTAAGAGAAAGAGAAGCCTAGCAGTGGACACAGTATGGAAGTAGCAACTGCTGACAAAGGACAGAAAAAGCTGCTTCACTGCTGTTTTCCTGAGAAAGCCTAACAGTAACACTACATCCTCAGGAGTAATTGAGGGCAGATTAGAAAGCCATTGAAGAATGAGGAGTGAAAGAAAAAATGGACAAATATACTGAGGGTTGGTGCAGATTTTGAAACACTAGGTTAAGGCAGTTCTCACATTTTAGAGTAGGGCCTTTTAGATTTTGCTTTGATTACTTTTTAGTATTAAGAGAAAGGCCACACAGTAAATAATGCAGCCTTAGCTTAAGGAGGCTGTCCTTGCTAGCCTAAGGGTAGCAGGCAGCAAATATTCTGTAATGTGAAATTCTCTATCCACCTCCAAATTAATCCCTTAAGACGATGGAATATTTTTCTGCATACATTCAGAAGCAAGTTTTGTTTTATATTAAAGCCACTCTGCATACCATACTGTAAAATGTTATTTTCACTTTTGATAATTAATATACTGTTTTGTTTCATACAGTTAATGATTCTGAACTCACATGGGGGGCATGTGCTGACGATATAAAAAGGTGGATGGGCTCTAGTCCATACTTCTCCTTCAATTGTAGTGCAACTGCAAAACTAACATAAGATCCAAAACTGCAACAAAACCAGACATTAAAAGCAAAGTCAGCAAAACTATATGTAAAAACTGGAAAATGTAAACATAAATTGAATTTTCATGCCAAGTGGTTATCTTGAGCAGTAACTAAATTCATATGTGACAATTATAGTGATAGTAGAGAATTGACAGCAGTCTGTTTCTATACAGTCTAACTTTACAAATCATATTTTAAATCTCTTTCTTGTAGTAGTCCCCTTAATTTTCAGGAAGAACAGTTATTTTGAATACTCGGGACTAAGTGATCTTCAAAAATCTATGTGTTTTACGAATGGTTCATCCTCTGCATTCATACAGAGGAAGCACTGACAAGTATTAACAATAAACAATTATAATTTATCAGTTTTAAAAACCCCACAACACTGCCACTTTTAGAAGATGTTGTGCCTGAAGCGATAAATAACAAGAGTCTTTGAGATCAATAGCATGGCTCAGGATGACTTGACAAATAACCCTTGCAGAAGTGTATTTTCCTAGCGTTTTGCAAATAAAGGCAAATAACTTATCTATTCCTAGAGTTCAAAGATAAAAGCTCCTTCACCTGAAAATGTAGATCTTTTTACCTGTGACCAAAAATTGCAAATGGTTTTTCTTGAAAATATTCTAGCAAAACACTTGTCACTTCATCAGCTATGGTTTTTAGGTCTTTCTTTAAAGGTGCCTTAGCACAAGATTCTCTTACAGGAAGCTTTATAGAGGACACTGCAAAAGAGGCAAAGGAAGGGAGGGAAAGAATTATAGTTATTTCTAATGGAAACAATAAAATAATTTTAATTACATTTTTTAGTCTATTCTGCAGACTAGACAGATTATTTAAATTAATTCTTCTTACAGTGTATTTGCTATTGCTATTACAGTCTTTTAATCCTGTGAGAGACTAGGTTGCCATTCCTTCCTTTACTCAAATTTGCCTCTCCCATTGATCTGATTGATAAATGCCTTGGTTCAGAGCTTCACAAGGTCTTATCTCAGCTGATATTTCAAAGCAACTTTATGATATTGGTGTATATATAACCACAAATGCATGAATTTTAGTAATTGTAAGTTGAAGAGTTGTGAAATATCCTTTCAAGGGCAGCATTAGAAAGTTAAGCTATTTGAGTCCCTGTTTTTAATTTGCAGGCTCTTACATATAAATAGATAGCAAGCTATATTTATATAGAAGGACATATTCCATGCTTTTATTATATTTCTTTTCAAACCAAGGGGTTTCTCTCACTTTTTAGAGAAAGTAAGGACTGAATAGATCAGGAAAAAAAAAAGATTTTTTAAAAAAACTTGACATCACACACACTGCCATCAGACATACTGCCAAACTCATAGGAGAGTAATGGGTCATATGCAAAGTATTTTAGAAGAGACAGATTTAACCACTAATACCATAGATAGCAGTACAGAAATGTTTGCATCTTCTGTACTTCCTTTCCACACAACACCTCTGAAAGAGCGTGCTGCACCCTGATGTCATTCATCTGTGCCTGCAGTTATTCCTAGGCCATCTCCTTAGGAACTTCACTGGGAAAGGGGACAAAAGGTGGTGCGTTTGTTTTGTGGTTTTGTTTTGTTTTTAATTTCAAGGAAAATTTGTTGTGACTTGTGTAACTGTTCACAGAAAGCACACAGGCATTTGGGGGACCGGTACAATTGCAATAAGAATGCTCTCCATAAATGCACATTTTTCTTTTCTTTCCTTTATGGAAGGTCTGGAAAACAGCCTTCGTTCTTCTTCAAATAGCTCACCAGTGCATCTTTAGTGATGATACAGCCTGATAGCAATGAGAGTTATTTTGCACTGTAACTAAATGTCATTTCAATCTTACAAATCCATAGTATGGCCTTCAGTTTTGATACAGGGAGTGCAAGACCATGCAAATGCTCTGGAGAGTAAAAATCATTCTGTGCAGTCTTTTTGACATTAAAAGTAGTTCTTGTATCTTCACTGCTAACCTTGGTGATGTCTTTAAGATATTTCACAATATGCCCATTCATAGTATTGCTCTTTCTGAATCATACAAGTAGTTTCCAAAGCAGGCACACATACTATGTACAGTCTTGAGAAATTTAGCTCTGAGGGTATAACTTTAACCCACTCAAGTGCATTTGTTCCAAGGCAGTACCGTAAACTCCGCACCCTAATGGATATTCCAATTCCTAACAGAATTCCTTTTCTGAAAGGACCCACTGGAAGAAGACTGCATTGTTCTCAAGCACATTATGTTCCATTCAAAAAAAATAAATTCTGCAGTGTATTTCAGACCTGCTTAATTTCTGCTTTACCTGCATAAATGACTAACCTTCAATTGAGCTGCTAAAGTGTTTGCCCCATTCAGCAAGTCTCAAAGAGCCACCTCCAGCCCACGAAAAGCAAATCAGCCTACAGAGAGCATCTGACCTTTTGTATGGGCAAACAATCAGATTCTCCATTCTAAAAAAAAAATTTTAAAATTACAAACAAGAAAACAACACATCATTGTAGAACTAGACTTCTCAGGTATAGGATATTAGAGTGAATTTGAATTAAGTCTAATTTGAAACAATGGGCTACAATGTCTTCTATTATCAGAACTGCTTGTGCTACAACAGTCTGTTAGATACATGAGACAATCTTCATCAATCAACAGTAGAAAACTGTTTGCTTTTGTAAATGGTGATGGAATACCACAGGGCAACACCCCTGGTTAATAGTTTCTCCTGTTTGAGCCACTGACCAGAGAGAAGGTAACAAGCAGCAAAATAAATTGTGAGGGGACTTCAGGATGACTACTGAAAAACCACAGGTTTTTACAACATACAAAGAAAAATATAAGGTTCATCTAAAGAAACAGAAAATCCAAGAACCACCTATTTCAATATTCTTTCTATTACAGTGCCTGGGGAACAGCTGGATGCAGTTTACATATAGGAAGCATCTATGAATTTCTCTTTAATGTATTTATCCCCATCTCCCCTCAAATTCCTATGAGCAGTTGGCATCTATGACCTCTGCTTGCAAGGAGTTGCACAGCTCTACTGTTACTTAAAGAGTGATCTCCTTTTTTTTTTGTTTTTAATCCGACTCCTACAACTTCATTTGATAGCCACAGGGTAGTATGGTAAGGAAAGAGAAGGATTTGCCACTGCGCATTTCTGAGATCAGTCATGTTGACTCTGCCTCAGTCAGCTTTTTTCCCTGAATGGAAAGGCCTGGCTTGCTGAGGTATCACTCCTATGGAAGGGTCTCCATACACATGGCCATCATTTGGTCCACCTCTGAACTTATTCTAATTTTGTTAAATTCTTTTTGAGAATCTTTTCAAAAAAATCTTGGAGTAACCAGTGTCACATTCAACTTTATCACAGCAGCTTTTGGTTACTGACTGCTTCTGTAAAGTAAAGCAAGATTTATAACTTCTCCTTCCTTCTCGCTGAGAAGAAAAAATGGCATTGAGGAGGCCAACAGCATTGTCTTTTGCATCAGTACTGTCTTCAGTATCTGAAAGAAAAAACCAATTCTCAACCATTCTTATTCTTCTTTCCTGATTTTCTTGTCCTTTATTCCTAATGGTTATTTAGGAGCAATAGTGCTACAGAATTTTTTTAAAAGAGTTTTCTGCAGCCATTAAAATATACTCACATGTTCTTGTTAAAAAGACTCAAAAAGTAGTAATTAGGGGATAATGAAGAGAAGAACACAGAAAGACACAAAACCTCAAGCATTTCTGAAGCACATATTTCAACTTGACAGTAAAATAAGAAAAAACCTCTTCTCAAATTGATTCCAAAGGTAATAGAGAAATTTAATCATGATAGAGAAAAACATTTAGTCAAAGTCCTTAAACTATTTAAAGATACATCAGCAGTTACTGAGAATCTTTTACACTTGCTACACATCAGCTTTTTTTCTATCACCACCCAGTTTAACTTAAACACAAATACCTGAACAGCTGGGAAGACCACTTGTGTCGGGAAATGGCCGCTCAGTGGTGAACCCCCTTCTCAGTGCTGAGGTAGGACTCAGAATTTGCAGCAGCAGATACAGGAGCACCAACCTTGGAGAAGAGGAGATGTGGATTCAGGTAGCACAGCTGCCTGGTTTTAAGTGTTTCTAGGCCTAAGGGGAGGAGCCCACACCCCGGAGAAAGGCGGGGAACTGAGGCACACACCATTCCAAAAGGGAGACAGCAGAATTACGTGTGATACACAGCATTTGTCAGCAATGTAAATAAGGTGAACTATATCAGTCCTAGTCATGCGAAAAGCACAAGTAAACATGCTCATGACAGTACAGAAGTTGGAGCAGTTTTGATACATGGAGGTTCACTATCTTAATGAAGAAAAAACCTGCATAAAGTAACCGAGAAAGGCTGGCCTTTTGCATGAACTATATGCAAAAGTACAGCTAATGTAGAATACCATCCCCTGATTTGAATAAGACACTGCATTTGGTCAGTAGGCCACTTGTAATTTTTACAAGGTGGAAGACACAGGGGTGCATGAACAACACACTGTGGTTACATAGCATCAATTTACATTAGCTACTGTGTTATGCCCCTGGCAACCAGATGCTATCAGCAACCTAAAAACACCAGTGTATTTTGTAACTGCACTGGTGGTACTAGGAAAATTGTCCTCCTATTTTTCTGGTACCAAAAATATCAGTAACAATAATAATAAGGTAAAAATATTCAAAAGCAATGACCTAAACTAGGAACCCAAGTGCCAAAATTGGTTCTGATGCTTAACTTGAGACACATAAGCTGGACTATTTTGTGGTTTTCACATCATTCTTCCTTCTTCTACATTTCTCTTCATTATTTCTAGGAAACTGAAAAAGCTGTGATGTTAAAAGCCTGCCTGTTGACCCAGTCAGTCAGGAAGCACTGCCCCTTTCCCAAATGACAGCTGCTGTCTTCTACGCACTTCTGATTTCTCCTTCCCTGGGGAAACCTAAATCAACCCTTCTGCCTGTTGTGTGAAGGTTAAATATAGTCTCCTTTACATTCTGGAGCCAGTCCTCAGAGATTAGGGGGCTAGGGGCAGCTTGACTTACCTCATAATAGGTATTCCAATTAACACATGTTGCAATAGGTCTGACACCAGACACAGACTAACAGCCTATATATTGTAGGTCCAGTTCCCTTCTAAGGGACCAGTCAGGTGCACAAATAGCAAAGTTTTTCTGTGACTACAGGTCCTACACCAGATGCACTCCTGCAGGGAATGGGTAATTGCCTTACTGTCCTTTGCTGGGAGCAGTTACCTGCTGCGATAAGCAGGAGAGTAGGAAGGCCAGGACCACATCTGGTCTTGACAAGGAAACCTTACTAATCTTGTCTCTGTCAGCTTCAGATACTAACCTAAACTTATTATTGTACAAAGCCCTGATAAATGACTTACTGGCACTTGTTTGCAAGCTTGCATGCATTCTTTAGGGAACAGAATATAAGGGTCTTTGACAAAAACAAAAGAGATGTTCACAGGGCAGGAGACCTGTTAAAACTGGTTCTGCAGGTTTGTCAGCAGAAATGAGGAAGACCACCCTAAGACCCTAATAGAGTAATTGTGCATATGGGACTAGGCAGAGATGGGGCGGACACATATGCTAATAATTTCTCAGAAAACTAGCAAATATGTAACCGAATTTTTGGAAATCCAATGCATAGTCATGTATATGTTGTATAAGTATTTCCTGGTTAACTGCAGGTGGGATGTACATTTGGAGGAGTGATCCCCTGTGCGCCCGGCACCGCAAATAAAGAATACCTGCTTAATAACAGATTGTTATTGAGTTTATCTTGGAATCCTTGCCCACCCACACCTAGCCTCCCACTTCAGTGAGGAGAAAGCAAGAGGGCTTGGAAACTCCAATCTTTGAATAAGTCTCACTCCATATTCCTCATCAGTGGGATGAGGAACAGTGACCACTAGATCTCCACCCAGCCTCAGTGTTTGCTCTGGACACTAGATGCTTACCAGCAGTGATGAGCTTCGCTTTGGGTGGGGTTTTTTTCCATTTGTTTTTGCTTTCCGCTTCCAAAACTGATTTAGCAGCAGTTTCCATGGGAAGGTGCAGGCTCTGCAGTGAGGGCATGGGTCAGGTGGGCATCGGTCAGGCAGGTGTCATGCCAGTATGGTAACAAATTGAATATCTCATTGGATGGTTCAATTGTCTATCCTGGCTGTGGTCCCCTTCCAGCTTCTGGTGAAAATTAACTCTGTCTTAGCTGAACCCAGAACATCACCCATCCCTTAGTCTATACAATCTACATCATGCCCAGCAGAGTTATTTAACCATTAACATCATACAATTTAATTCATTCTCTGTTTTCACCCAAAATTAAGTCTACTTGAGGTACATATTGGACCTCGCTGTCCTCACCCATCACCTGCTGAGTGCACCCAGGTCCTTGAGAAAAAGCAATCCTGTGGATGGATTTGACTTTGCCTGAAGCAGAATTAGCCCAGATCATCTTCCCTAATATATAATTTCTGTGAACTATGGGGACTTTATCCCCTTCTATGGTACCTGGCAGTTTGGGTTGGGCAGGACCTGCTCAATTGACAGATCCTCTTGTGTTTAACCAGGTGGCATTTGCTAAATGTGTGTCCCAATGTTTGCAGGTCTTCTTGCGTGTAGTGATGAATAAATTTGGTAAGAGATTAATTGCTTTGCGTTCTAGACAGTCCTTGGAGATTAGAGGGGCTAGGGGTGGTAGGCTTTATCTCTCAATAGATTTGCCAATTATTGCAGTGACTGACACCTGATGCACAAGCAGCCTATCTGCTGTAGGTCTGGCCACATT
>VWZY01005015.1:37363-49881 GCA_013399075.1 Chloroceryle aenea | reverse complement strand
AGCCACGCCCCCGCGGGCCACCGCCCCCCCACGGCTGCCTGGGCCCGCCCAGCCCCGCCCCGCGCAGCTTCCGGGCCCGCTTGGAAGTGGGGCAAAGCCAAAGGCGGGTAGCGATTTGGCTGAGGCGTCAGACGCGTCCGGGACAAGGTAAGAGGTACCCCGNTCTGGTCTCGGTGCGTGTTCTAGGGCTGGCAGGCTTCTAATTGGGAAAGAAAGCAACAGACCTCGAGTTGGTTAATCGCGACATATCTCGTGAATGCATCTGTAGCTGCTCGGCCATGATTTCCCCTGGTTGTGTGTGCTTTGTGTGACTTTGGGCTGGCAAGAAATCCTCGGTCCTGGCTTTGTTAGGGGAGGCTTCCCTGATATTTGTCCTTTACCTTGTCAGTGTCTGGGTGCTGGGGGAGAACAGTATGGTGATATACGTCATCTAACTTCGGCTTTCTTAATAGGCTGTTGAAGTTGTGCTGCAGATCTCCATCATGGAAAAGCAAGTGCTTGAATCCCCTGAGGAGAGAACGTTTCAGTACCAGGATTTTTTACCTTCTCTCCCAGTACCTCCTCTTGATGAATCCTTAAATAAATACCTTGATGCAGGTAATAATTTAATATTGCGATAGTAGTGTGGCATGTGCTGTTGTATCCAGGCCAATCAGAAGATCTTTGTGATTTGTAGGGACAGTTTGTAATAAATGATGTAATTGGAGTGGGGGATCCAGACAAGTTTAGAGTGCAAAAGGTCTTTATCAGATTCAAAACAGGAAACTAAGTGCCTAGCTCAACCTGAGTAAAAGTTTCCATTTTATCCCTTTTTGCCTTTCTTCAAGGGAATTGGGCATGTGGAAAGGCTAGCTTTTTGGTTAGAGTTTTTTCCCTCCTAAGGTTTTTGTTTTGCGTGGGCTTTTTATTTGTTTGATTGGTTGTTTTTAAGCTGTATCAGCTGTATTAATAAAAGGTTTTTCTCCATCTACAAATTTTGTTTTGCTTAATAAGTACTTTGCTTGTTTATGACTGTTTAGGATCTTTGTTAAAAAAGGAAACCCTCTTTCTTACATAATGTTCTTTCTCGCTAATATTATTAATTATACAGCGGCAGGAAAAGGCAGCAGTGGGCATTTTTGGAAAAGTTACCTTGGATAATTTCTGTTTTGAAATGTTGGCTGTCTAAAGAAGGTCGCATAGGAGAAGAGTTTTGGCAATGACATCAGTGCATGTGTGTCTAACTTTGTTTATAAAGCAGAGATGACTGATTTGTTCTTTATTATCATACCAGGCTTTGATTTATCGGGGGTGACAAAGATATATTACCTAGCATCTTGAAACTGCTTTCCTATGTTTCTTTAGAATTTTCAGAACTCAGAGACATTGAGCTTTTTTATTATGGAAATCTGCTTTGTATCATACCATATTTTTTTCACAGAAACATAAGGAGATTTTTTTTCACGGTGGGGGTGACAAACACTGGAACAGGCTGCCCAGGGGGGTTGTGGAGTCTCCCTCTCTGGAGATGTTCAAGACCCACCTGGATGTGTTCCTGTGTGACCTGGTGTAGGAGATCCTGCTCTGGCCGCGGGGTTGGACTGGATGATCTCTTGAGGTCCCATCCAGCCCTTAACATTCTACGATTCTATGATCTTACTTGTAATACAGGAATGCTAGAAGAGTAAGAGCTGGAGTTGTCTCTTCAGCAGAAAGATATTACACCAAAATTATCCTTTCCCA
Organism: Chloroceryle aenea; assembly: GCA_013399075.1. Classification (NCBI taxonomy): domain Eukaryota; kingdom Metazoa; phylum Chordata; class Aves; order Coraciiformes; family Cerylidae; genus Chloroceryle; species Chloroceryle aenea. Next base: position 48,159 of record VWZY01005015.1, on the reverse strand, counting down.
AAATAGAAATCCTTAGATCCTTAAATTCCTGAGTTCCCTTTTATTCTAAGTATAGTGGAAATGGCTCAGTAGATAGGGGTAATAGGTTTTCTTTGGTGTTCTTTACGCCATCACTTTTTGATGTAGAATGTTGAAAAGGTGGGTTTAGATAAAATGTTGTATGTGTATGCATGTCAAAACCCCATTTTGTTGTAATGCCAGTTAACTGATGTGCTGCAATAGTAGTGAACCTGCAGTAACAGAATTGCACTTTTCAACTTAATTTTGTAAGTACATCTGGTTTTCCAGGTTAATAACCCACTCATGGAGGGATAAAATCTGACAGTGGATTTGTTTTCTCTTGTTTTCCGATTCTCATCTGTGTTTTCATAATTATCACGCGTCCCTTTTTTTTTTTCTTCTTTTCATGCTGAAGGTAATTCTTACTTACTGTTCCTTGTACATAAATCATTCTAGAACTTCAGTCATCGTTGTTGACCGCCTTTAGTCTCACAGGAGGTTGGAGGAAAGTTAGTCCAGTGTTTGTTGTTCTGCCACAGTCTTTCCTTACACAAATCACGTAAAACCAGTATGTGCAGTGCACTGTTCTAGACACTAGGTGATTCTCATTGCTTAAGCTTGTCATTTGTTTAGTGTCTGAAGAAAAGGAGGTACTTCTGAGAACAGTTTAGAGTCTCCAAAGGACTCTTTCTAGATGCTGTGAACCATTCCTTGGAAGCTCCTGTCTCTTGTTGTTTGGAGGAGGACCACAGGCACTTCACATGCACCTGTTGAGAAAGCACTTTTTTTAACGACAGTCATCTGGAAAGGCTGGACAAAGTATGTCTCAGAAGGTGTCTTATTTAAGGCTTTACAGTAGTAATCTCAGCCTTGGACTTGGAATGGCTAATCTTCTTATGAGCAGAGAAGGTGGCCATAGCCATTAGTCTTTCAGCTCACCCTGGAGGTTGAGACTTGGAAGCTTGTACTCAAGCAGAGAGAAAGAAAATCTAAAGTTCCAGCTTTCCAGAGGGTTCCTTAACTGTACAACTGAAGGTGTCTGTTATGGGATAGTTCCTGTTCATGGACAGAGCTGATCTCCTAAGGAAGACAAGATCTGTGGGTCTGGAGAAAGCGGCAAGATAGAAGTTTCACTGAACTCTAATGAGAAAGGAAGTAGCAGAACTCAGGCCCTAATACTGCTGTTTCTACATCTAATCAAACAGTTTTTAGATGGAAAGAGTCCCTGTAGTCACAGAAATACGTAGGTTGGGAGAGTTTAATCTCTACCAGATCCCTGCTCAAAGCTACTTCAAATACCTCAAGTTGCTCAGGCCTTGCTTACCTGGGTTTTTTATATCTGCAAGGATGGCGAGTCCACAGCTTCTCTGAGCAACCTGTTCTGGTGTCTTATCACCCTCATGATTGTGAAAGGGGGAAGAAAACAACAAACCAGCAACAGTGACAAAAAAAAGAAACCCAAATCTTGACATTTCCCTCATCAGCAATTCCCTGCTTCCCAATTTGAGTGCATTTTCTCTCATTCTCTTTGCATTCTGAGGGGAGCTGTGCTTTATCTTCACTATGAGTTTCCATTTGGCTGATACAGCGTGCAGCAAGGCCTTCCCTTCACCTTTTCTTCTTAAGCTGAACAAACTCATTTCTCAGCCTCATCTCCTCATGTGTTCCAGTCCCCTAGCAGTCTTAGACACCCCTTTAACAGTTGGACTTGATGATCTTAAAGGTCTTTTCCAACCAGAACAAATCTATGAATAGCCACCAGAACCCATTATTTTCTGGTGTGCATTTGCACTCTAATGACTTTATAACTTGAATGACAGAGGATAATCATGCTCTCTTATGGTACTTTGTGGTAATAAGGTCACTCTCTGGGAAACGTGAGTGTTGTTCTATCCTCAGTCTGGGAAAGCTTTCAACTCCAGATTTCCTGTGTGAATACTGTAAACTGCTAAATAGTATAGGTGGATGGGCCAGTTGCTATTCTTTTTATATATATGTGTGTATTTTTTTATTCTGCATTTGCAGCTGATGGTGGTGCAATTCAAGCTGCATCTAGATAAGGTCTAGATATGTTAGGTGCTGCCTGAATGTTCATATGTGGGAAAGGTGTAGGTGGAATGCTGGTACCTTCCTAATCTGGTACCTGGTGGTGGTATTGCAGTGGAACTTAAGGAGATCCTGGTGCAATTTAAATACAAGCACTGTATGATAATGCTTGAAAGTAGATGTTCTGTCTTGCTGCCTAAGGTCCACGTGTGTTTAAAAACACGTTTGTAGTTAGTATTTGGCTTTTGCTCTCCGTATTTGGCCTGTGTAATAGGAGAAATACCACTAGGATTCGTCGTGGAGTAGCATAAGGAGGCCAGGATATAGCTGAAAATGGATCTTAACATCTTAAGACAGGTAGTGCAAAATACTGAAATTCCTTTTATGATTAGGATAAAAATTCTATTATTTTGAAAAGGAACAAGAAGGACGTAGCCCTGTCGGAAGAGGATCGGCATAGGGAACACTTGAACAGATTGACCATGAAAAACCTGTTGATGTGCCCATGATTTAGGACACAGTCAAGTGGAGTGAAAAATGTCTCAGCAGCTGGGCTCAAAGGTTTGTGATTAGCAGCACGTATTCCGGATGTAGGTCAGTCTCTGATGGTGTACCTGGGGGCCCAGTAATGTTTAACATCTTTATTAATAACCTGGATGATGGGACAGAGTGCACTCTGAGTTTACAAATGATGAAGCTGGAAGGAGTGGCTTATACACCAGGTGATTGTACTGTCATCAGAGGGAGCTTGACAAGCTGGAGGAACAGGCTGACAGGAGCCTCATGAAGTTCAGCAAACAAAGAGAATCACAGAAATGCCAAGTCATGCACCCAGGGAGGGATAACTCCCCACACCAGCGACAGCTGGGGCCCGCTGACTGGAAAGCAGCTTTGCAGAAAAGCTCCTTTGGTCCTGGTGGACATGAAGTTGAACAGGAGCCAGCAATGTGCCCTTGCAGCAAGGCAGTCCAGCAGCCTTCAGGGTCTCTGTTAGGATCATTGCTAGCAGATAGAGAGATGATCCTTACCCTCTGTTCCTGGGAGTGGGCACATCTGGAGTGCTGTGTCCATTCCTGGGTTCCCTGGTACAAGCAAGAAATGGACATAAAGTGAGCCCAGCAAGGGGCCCTGAGGGCAATTAAGGGCTTTGATTATCTGATACATGAGAAGAGACTAAGAGAGCTGGGACTGTGCAGCCTGGGGAAGAAAAGGCTGTAGGGGGGAACCTTGCAATATGTAAATACTCGGTGGGGAGTAGCAAAGAAGGTGGAGCAAGATATCACAGTGGTATCCAGTGACAGAACAAGAGGTGATGAGTACAAACTGAAATAGAAGAAATTCCTTTTAAATAAGAAAACTATTGCGAGGGTGGTCAAGCACTGGAACAGGTTGCTGCCAGGCAGGTTGTAGAGGTTTACCTGCTGAGGTAAACCTGTAGAGGTTTACCTGCTGAGGTTAGACTAGATGATCTCTAGATTTGTGAAGAAATAAGAAGAAAGATTGCAGGCAAGAAGTCATAATTGCAGCTAGACACAATTGTGAGTAGCTAAGATGTTAATTCTACAAGCATAGGTAAGTATTAGAGACCTTGTCCAGATGAAACTCAGTTGTAACTCGTAGAAGGTAGATGAGAGATGATCAGGATACACAATTACTAAAATTTAAACAAGTGTCCTGCCTTGTTTCTCAACAGCTGTTAAGTACATCCCAGGGTTAGCACTAGTAAGGCAGGCAAGAAATTAACTGTCAATAGTGTCTGGCAGCCTCAAAAATTAATCGGACCTGACTGGGCAGGCATTGAATCAATAGAAGCACACACTGTGTCCTATCCCTGCTGTCCCTCCCCCCACTTCTGTTTGCCACTGAGTTCACAATCTAGGTATAGAGATAATAGAAAACAAATTTTACACAAGATGAGTAGAAGAGGACACTGAGATGTGCCCATAGGGAAACTGACATCAGCAGTGCCTGTTACTGACCATAGATTTCATGGTAAAAAAGGAGAGTTTTAGATGAGAATAATGACTAGTTTTGCAAATGCTTACAGAGAACTTTGGCCTCTGTGGCAGGTGATCTGAGAGAAATCCCAAAGTATTTTAAACTATAAGAATTGAGTAGTAGTAACTGCCATCACTGTCATTCAAAGGTAGGCTTAATGTGGGGACAGTGAATGGGAATTAATGGACAAGGTGCTTGTAGAACATGAATGGAAAATAAAGGTGAGTAGCTTATGGTTGGTGCAGTAGAGTGACAGACATATATGGCTCTCAGTGCATTTATTTACAATCAAAGCTTCTCTAAATAGAATTATTAAATATAATTCTGAGTTCTGTGGCAGCTGATGGAGTAGTGGAACTCCATAGTACTTCCAGCTACAGTTTTAGACATATTTGATTTAGTTATCTGTTGGGTATTTTAGGTTTTAAGCAATTGCTTTCATCTTCTAACATCTGTATTTATTTTAAAGTATGTATTTATATCTTATTAGAACGCACTTATTTATGGCCTTGTTTTATAAAAATAAATACTCAGTAATTTCATCTACGCTCTTGCCGGTGGATATCTGAATCTTGGATTAAATCTCAACATACATTTTTCTTTAAAATAAAAACATTTCCTTCTTACAGTGAAGCCATTTCTAAACCAAGAAGAATATCAAAGAACTGAGGATATAGTTAAAAAATTTGAAAATGGGATCGGGAAAGAGTTGCATCAGAAATTACTGGAAAGAGCTAAAACAAGAAGGAATTGGGTATGTATTTAGATATGTAAGAATAATTGATTTTATGGAAAGTTGTGTGCTCTGCATGTTATTCAGAGAGTCATTTAGCTTTTTTTTAGTCTTAGGGTCTTCCTTATATGTTCCGCTTGACCCATGGATGTGAACACATTCACTTACACACACGTGTGATTAGTTGTTTTCACAGTTGAGTGGCTGAGAGAGCTCGCTAACTCAAATGCTTTGCCTGCTGTCTGTCTCTTCTTCTGTCACCTCCATGCCCCCTATGTCCACCCTGACAAAAAAAAAGAGGGGGGGGAATTTAGAGTTTGGTCTCTTATCTTTCCTGAAGAAAGCTGTGTGGTAGCATTTTAAAACTGACTTTCAACAGAGAAAGTGGTATAAGGGGGGTCTTTACCAAGTGGAATTCATGAGAACTTTGTAAATCTTAACATGACACACTGTCTGATACATGCTGCAGCCACAGCTGACATCTGCAGGAGTTTAAGATGATGAATATCAGGGAAGAACTCTGCATCATAATTTATAGTTTAATGGTCTTAAGCAGTACTGAATTTTATTTCAAGCTTGAAAATAGAAGAGCTACATGTGTCATTACCCTCAGCAGTTAGCTTTAATCACTGTCCCGCTTTCTGTTACATAGGAACTACTATTTAAAATATTAAAAAAACCTCTGAATAAGAAAACCCCCAAAACAACAAAACCAAACACAACAACAACAAAATCCCAAGAAGTAAAACAATTAAGCAGTTGATCAATCAGGTGATTATTAAAAAATGAATGGCGAAAACTTAATTCTGATGCTAAACATTTTTCATTTTCAGCTGGAGGACTGGTGGCTGAATGTGGCTTATCTTGATCTTCGCATTTCAACGCAAATACACTCTAATATGGGAGGCCCTGGTCCCTATATTGAACACTACTGGCCAAAAAAAGAGGGTACTCAGATAGAAAGAGCATGTGTAAATATATGGCACACCCTGAATTACTGGCATCTACTACGAGTGTAAGACTTTCAGAAAAATAGAACTGATTCTGAATATTAATGATTTTTTTGTACTTTAGTTGCAAAAATATGTTTATGCTTGTTGGTCCACATTCTTTGCAATAACAGATGGGTTTATCTTACCTTGATTTACTTGCATAATTATCATCTTTCTTGTTTAATTTTGGTGTATTTATTTCTTACAGAGAGAAGGTGGCTATAGAGAGATCTGGGAATGACATTCTGGACATGAACCAATTTCGAATGCTCTTCTGCACTTGCAAAATTCCTGGAGTTACCAGAGACTCAATCGGCAGTTACTTTAAAACTGGTAAACAAATCAGAGGTTGATACAAGCAAATGATTTTGTATTAATAGGTGAATGAAGTGGTCATTTTAACCATAAAATATTTGCTTCCTCAAGCACTAAATGAAATACTGGTTGTTGAGTGCTTATGTAAGGTAGCAAAAAAGATCTCTAATCTACGAGTGCCCTTTTTGGTCCAATATTTAGACCTTACTAAATAAGATTAAAAGAAAGTTTTGATTCAAATTATAGGCATCAGGCTGGTAACATCCATTAAGTGTGCCAGTCTTAAGAACCAAAAAAAGACTAATTCCAAGTGTCAAAAATGTGCATGGATTCTGTGTATTATAAGATGTAGCAATGTTTCCTGGGGTTTTAACATGTGTTTTTTGTTAGACTGTATTCCAACTTTATTTAGTCTTATTTCCAGATAGATGGATTCAATAAAGCACTGCTATGCAAATGTTCCTGTCCTGCTGCGGCCGGTACCATCGGTGTTTCTCTGCAGTGGACACACTGGTGTGTCAGTGCTGTTTTTTGCAGGCTGCACGTGCCTGTCAGGTCTGATTGACATGGTAGCGCACTGCAGATCTTGAGCTGCGTAACTAAAACTGGTCACATAAACACTGGCAACTGAAGGACTCAACCATCTGCAAAGTGTTGAGCAGCAGGCTTGCTGCATTATATTCATTACCTTGTAAAAGCAAACTCCCTGCAAGAGAGAAATATTGCTAGATCAGCTGCGGCAAGCAACGCTCATTTTGGCAGAGAGTGTTCCTGCCTACAAGATACCCAAATAAGTGACAGTTGCTACTAATGACGGTGACAACGTAGTTAATGCCAGTGAAAGTTATGTACTTCTGTATATTTTCTCTGATGGTTTTAAAAGTGTCTTCGAAATTTGCAGTAAGCTCATGCAATTGAACTTCAGAAGGTACTCTTTTTTTCTTCTTTCTTGTTTTTAACTGTATGAAATCTGCCTCATTTTGAACATATAATAGGTCTGTAGGACTTGCTGAGTGTTTTTTCTCTATCTGTCGCTCACTTTATTCTCACAGTTGGATTTTCTTGTTTTGATTTTGTTTTATTTCAGAAACTGAAGGCGAATGCCCATCTCACTTAATAGTCCTGTGTCGAGGTCGAGTATTTGCATTTGATGCTGTGCATGAAGGCAGTATAGTGACTCCTCCAGAGATTTTCAGGTTTTCAAACTGCTTCATTTCAAATAAGCTGTCCTATTTAAGCTACATGCCTAAGAGACTCTTTTCCTATCCCCTTCATTCCAAAGAATTAGGTGTGAGAGACACGGCAGCTTCTCTAGCTGAGGGTTCAGTTGTGAGTAAATTCTTGTTTAGCAGACGTCAGCTTCTTGCCACAAAGCATGGGATCATGTATTGTTTCAATACAGCCATAGAATATCACACAAAAGGGCTGAATGGAGGTATTTCAGTAGGAAACATCACTTACACGTGAAGTTTCTTGCCATGGAATTACTAGGGTTATAAGTAATACTCCTTTTGGGTCCAGGCCACATGAATAATTGTGTCACTGCTACTTAGTCATTATCAAAGATGAGGCACCACTGTCATGCTGATACAAATCTAATAATACACTTGTGGTCAATTTTCTCAAGAATAGAGGGTCTGGAATTCTTGTTGGTGAGTGCAGCAAGGTCCAAAATCATAGTATGCTCTGTTAGACTTCCTGCTAGCTACAGAGCAGTACTGCAGCTTTTCACCTGGACTTGTCCTTGCGCCAGGCCTGACAGCCACCCATGTTTCTGGCTCTTTCCTTATTCCTGAGCTGCTGCAAAGGAAGAGAGGGAAAGAATTCGATTTCTTAAATACTAAATTTCAACACTAGTGCAATTGTCTATATTTAAAGTTGCTCAGTGCTGGATCTCCAAAGTCCCAGTAGCATGTGGAGGTGCCGGCTTTTCTTGATACAGTTGTGGCATTGGTCAAATGCTGGTGTCACATAAAGAGGTAGTTTCAGCATAAGTCTCTTGTGATCTCTGTGCATCTGCTTAATAAGGAGAATAAATGCTTGTGCATTTAATCTAGGAATTACTGCATTTGTCAAAGTGCTGCTTATAGAGCACAACAAGAAATTTTGTAATTAAAAGTGGCTAAAAGGTGGATGGCATATTCCTCAGGCAAGACAAAAACTAGTTAGTTTCCTTTGAAAGTCTGGTGCTTTACTACTTGGGATATTTCAAATTATGTATTTCTAATTTCTGTAGCTGTACCTGTTAGATCAAGCAAGCAACAGGAAATTAATGCCTGGAATACGGGGGGGGGGAAAATCCCTAAAGCTTTCTGTGGCCTATAGAAAGGGCAGGTTGGGTTGGGTTTGGTGGGGTATTTTTGTGTTTGGTTCATTTGTTTGTTTTTTATAACCTTATAATGGGTGTCATATTTTTTGACATATATGTAACTCATGATCAGTAGTGAAGTTTAATGGGCAAGAGTGCTAAACAAAGGACAAGCCTGATCAAATGCCTGTAATTTTTGGACTTGTCTTTAACACCTGGCACAGCATGTGAAAAACTGAATTTGCAGTCTGAAAACTTAGCACTCTGTTAATAGTTCTTTTTCAGAGGCAAAATACAAGGAAAAAGTAGGAAGAGAAGTATTCTTGTGTAGTTCAGTATCTATAATTAATGGACTGTAGCCACTGTTTTGGTTTGAATTTAAGGGTTTATCTTGAGTGGAAGTACCTGATTAATTGCTATAAAAGCTGCAAAGCTGCAGTACTGTAAATGTCTGCACTGCCTGAAGTCTTAAAGGTATTTTTAAATTAATTGCATAGCAAGACTTTAGGACCAGCACTGTTTATGTGTGGGTTTGTACTGGGATGGTAACTGGAACTGGAATTAACCGTTAGTGACTGAAAACAGAGCAGATCTTCAATTGCCTTTGGAGTCTGAGGGAGCTGATTTACCCTTCCTGAAAACTCATGTTAACTTGTGAATGTGGAACCAAAATTCCAGCTTGGCAAAAAAAGAGAGATAAAAAGGGTGACTTTTATTTTTTCTCTGTATTTTCTTCGTTAACTTTAATTTTTGAAATCTTCTTAAAGGCAACTTACATATATACAGAAAAGATGCCATAGTGAACCAGATGGACCAGGACTGGCAGCCCTAACCAGCAGTGAAAGGACAAAATGGGCAGAGGTGGGAATAATTCCAAGAGCTGATTCCTGAGAAAATCATTGTGGTCACTGACAATACATCATTTCACTTGGCTTTGTCTTTTTATGCTTTCTAGTTACGTGAATATTTGATTCATCTTGATCCAAAGAATTTAACACTTCTGGAAAAAATTCAGAGAGGTTTGTTTGTGGTCTGCCTTGATGATTCTAGTCCCCACGCAACTCCTGAGGACTATACTGAGGTAGCTAAGGATTTCTCATAATTCATATCTGGTCTTCTCTACATAAAAAATGATTCTTCTTTATATAAATTTTGTTCTGCATACATGTAGAAGTACTTCTTGCTGTTTCAGAAGAGAGAAAATGACGCAGATAAATATGCAAGTAATGCTTCTTGTTGATCCATAGGAATGCTTAAAGAGTTTGATGGAAGGAGGAATGGCTGAAATCTACCTTCATAATCTTTTAGCCTTCAGGGTTGTCAAAAATACAGTCATCAACTTCTTAGCACTCTTTAATAACTTAGGCTTATAATTATGTTTCATCTTCAAGTGGATGAAAATGTCTTGTGTCTCGGGGAGGTCTTACCATCTTAATGTAGGCTTGGTTTAGCTGACAGAGGTTGGTAGCATACTCCCTGTTTTTTAAAACCCACAGTGTGTAACTTTTGCTTTAGGTTACGAGGCTGGGGCTGATAGGTGATCCGACTGTACGTTGGGGAGATAAGTCCTACAATGGAATATTCTTTTCCAATGGACTCTGTGCTGCATTTTGTGATGTAAGTTGATTCCCCCCCCCGTTCCCCTTATGAACCTTTCAAGTATTTATTAACTAAGGGTTTTTTTAGAGTATTATATTAAAAGGTTAATGTGTTTCTCTTTAGTATAGCCCTGTTTAACCAGACACCTTATCTGGCAAGTTTCCAAAAGCAGTCTGCTTTCACATATTTAGTATTACACCATACTTGAATTAAGAACATGAGATCTGAAATCATAATCTTATCTCTAAAAGTAATGAAAGAGTTCCAAAGACAAAAAATATATTGCACAAGAAAGCTTAAAATTAACTTTTTACAATGTAACTATGTTTTTTAATCTCTGATGTTTTAAACGTTGTTGATGAATGGTCAGAAGGGCCTACATGCTGCCTGAAATCTGCTTCTCCACAGCAGTGGTACGTTGTGCCTCCATCTGTGGCTGCAGAGCAGTCAAAACAGTGGGTGGACTTACAGTACTTCTGTGTGTGTTGCAGAACTAGAAAAGCAAGTCTAATGCTGTGTGGTAAAGCTGTTGGTCTGCAGGAAAAATAATAGGGTAGGGGAAAAATGCAATTTGATCTTCTTACAGTTATGCAAATAAAATGATACCTGTTTTATATGATTCTAGCATTCTCCTATGGATGCCATGGCTTTAATTACCATGTTAACTTACATTGAAAAGAAGATTATTGAAAATGAGGGAAAATGGAAGGTATCTATCCTTTAACTTTCAAGTTTATTAGTTAATGTGTCCTTTCTTATGGATAACTTTTTTTTTTTTTTTTTCCCCCCCCCCCTTTTTCACTCC
>VWZY01005015.1:0-37333 GCA_013399075.1 Chloroceryle aenea | reverse complement strand
CTCTGTCTGCATCCTCCCAGGGATCAGAAAAAGTGAGGGATATTCCATGGCCAGAGGAACTTGTATTCACAGTGGATCAAAAACTTATAAATGAAATTGAACGTACTAAAGAATGGTATTACCAAAAGGTGGAACTTTTTGCTGCTTCTCTTAATTGACACTGATACTTGTTTATTTTCATCTGTTTACCTGGGTTTAGCTGGCCTTTATGCTGGAGAAGGGGGTTGAATTTGTTATTGGTTCAATTTGTTACATTGTTGGTTAGGTTCAGTGTGCTTTATTTGGACCAAGTTGTGGCATTTCTTGACTTTTGTGTCTTTTCTTCCTTTGGTGTGACAGGTATCTGACTTGCAGCTAGTGAATTACGCTTTCACATCCTTTGGCAAAGGCTTGATTAGGACAAAGAAACTTCATCCCGATACCTTTGTGCAGCTTGCCCTTCAGCTTGCTTTTTACAAATGCCATGGACGGTAAGAAATCCCACACCCCCATTAGGAATAAAAAGCTAGTTCCTTGAGAAATGAGATGGATCTGGAGACAATGTAGCAGCCTTACAATGCCAGTGTGTAATTTGCTGTGGTAATATAAGAATGAAGGGCCATGTCTGTTGGTTTGTTGGTTTGGTTTTTTTTTTTTTAAGTGATGGTTGCACAGGGCCTTATTTTGCACCATTGAAATCAACGGGGCTTGTGCTTTTGGCTTCAGAAGAATTGTGTCCTTGTGCCTATAGGGATCGTTCATGTACACAGTGTGGAATGCAGGGCAGAAGACAGTCCATGAAAACATGGATTTGGGTTCAACAAAGTAAATATTTGGACACACACCAAATGTGAATGGGTCAGAATTCTTCAATGTCAAATGGTTGCTCAGGTGGGGAAGAAAGGTTTATCTGTAGCAAGTGACAGCCATGGTTAGTGCCACAGTTTAGGGTCAGGGCCATCTGCTAGACCTGTAACAGACACTCTGTTAACCCCCCTCCCTCCCCAAAGGGGAAGAGAAGGGGAATAAGGGAGAGAAATTTAGCCATTACAGAAGGGAACTAGAACAGCTTTAATGAAAGTAATGATAATAAACTGGAAAATATAAAGAATCATTATTAAACTCAGCCCTCCTGATGGCAATTACATCACTGTCACCACTGATGATGGATGTGGAGCAGGCCCTGGGGAAGTCCCCATCTGGACCCAGTGGCAGTGGGAATCAGATTCATGAGCTGGATGCTAGAACCGGGTTCAGAAACTCATGGATTAGGATTGAAGGCAGAGTGGACAGAGTCCTCCTTTTGAGGATGAGAGCTTGACCTTCATGTTCCCTCAGCTTTATACTGAACGTGACATACATGGGATGGAATCCCTCTCTGGTCAGTTTAGGGTCACCTGTCCTGGCTGCCTCTCTCTGCACGTGCAGCCTTTTACTTTCTGCACCCCCACCGTGGTGCACAAGATCCAGCAGTGGCCTTGGTCTGCACACCAACCCTGGGTAGTACTCTAAACATTGAAGTGTTTTCACAGACACTGTGGAAACATGATGTTAACTTCAAAAACTGCAGGCAGTTAGAAGAGACTGAGCTGAAAAGTAATCACTGTACACAGTTAGTTCTGTTCTAATGCAAACAATTTTGTCTTCCACATATGGGAAGAGCCTCGCAAACCTCAGCATCTCGCTTTCTTTACCAATATTAGGTAGAAGGTTTGGGTGGAATAATAGAGATATGGATAGTTGCCCACCAAATGCTTATCTCTACATTTTTGGGTGTTTCATTTTAGGTTGTATTATGGGTACAAGGCAGCATTCTTCCTGGTGTTAGTGTTCCCAAATGCCTGTTTGCTAACTATCAGAGATTATGGCTAATATGAGGCATTACTGACCTGGCAAGTATTTCTTGCTTCAGAAAAAGGGGTGTGTGTATGGGTGTGCATTTCATCATGTGAGAAGTATGCATAGTCACTGGAGATGTTTTTGATCATAAAGGCTGGTAGATCTGTTTGCTGAACATTGGAATAATTAGTTCTGTTCTAAACACACAAGTATGCTTCAGAGCAGCTGTGTGTGAAATTCTGGACTGTCGTAGGGCTGGAGATGCTGCAGGTAAAAGCTGGATGGGTGTCAGTATGCAATAAAGAAGGATTCGAGCCCTTTCCTTACAAATGCATTGCTTATTTCAAGTGTGCCTCTTCAATTTTTTGAGGTTTTGTACACTGTGGATTTTTAAAATTTTTTATTTTTAATGCAAATACATAGTGAAACTGAAACTTGCATAATTTCAGCTTATCTAGAAGCTGGTAGATCTACAGTCTGCAGAAAATAGCCATGACAACCCAGTCTTTTGCTGGTAGATCTGCAGTCTGCAGAAAATAACCATGACAACCCAGTCTTTTCAAGGTGTGACTATAGAACAGGCACTTTTTCAGTCATCTGTTTGATAAAAGCTCATCGTGTTCCCTTCTGGCTCTTTTTCAGATACACAAGTTAAAGAAAATTAGTGGCTTAGTGATGTTTATAACTGAGCTAGATGTCTGAAATACTTGGCAGGACCTTTTTTTGCCTTGAGAGAGCAATTAGTTTTGTTAGGTTAATGAGATACTTTTCCCTATTCCTCTTAGCCCAGGCTGCTGTTACGAAACTGCAATGACCAGGCGTTTCTACCATGGCCGCACAGAGACCATAAGACCATGTACTGTGGAGGCAGTGGAATGGTGCAAGTCCATGCTGGATCCTTCTGATGGTGTAAATACTCAAATCCTACTTTAATCACCCCGTTTAGAAGGCCTGTCATTTGAACTGCTTAAAACTCATTTTTCTCATTAGTGGGGGTTGGCCTGTTTCCAGCGAGAGAGATTTCAGATGGTGGGTTGCTTGAAGTCTGGCTCTGGTCATTGTGACTGGAGTGGGCTGTCGTGTGGGCTTGTTTGGTTTTCTATCCTATTTACCTTTTGATTTCAAGAATATAAGTGTCTTGAGTTACAGTCACACTGCTTTATTTACTTTATTTTTTTTTCCACACCTCAAAAAGTAACTGAGTTGGAACCATTGTCTTCTGCTGTGGTGTGGTTCAACTGTTTTAATTTTTATGTGAAATCAGGAAATGTTGATCTAATCATTGACCCTGAGAGAAAATTGAAATCTCTGTGTGTCCTGGTGGCAACAGGGATGTATTCCAGAGTCTGAATGGTGCACTTTTCCCAGCAGTTACCCTCTGGTGCCTGACTGGTAAATCATGTTTTGCCTTTCTTACCCAGTGAGAGCTGTACTAAAGCTTTTTCAGTTGTCTCTGCACTTTTCTCAGAGTCCGAGAAATGAAGGAAGATTTTTTTGAGACAAAGGGCTATGTATCTTTAGGAAATTCAAAGGTTCTCTGTTAATACATCTGAGAAACGTGCAGAAATGTGGCTATCAGGAAGTATGTGCAACTGATAATTACAGTCTTCAAGATTTATTTTCCTGGTCTTTACTGGGTTCTTTTGGCATGTGCTGCAGCTTTAAAACTCAATTTTATGGCTATTATTCAAATCTGCTTGCTTATTGCAAATATGGATTACTGTTATTTCTCTGCTCTTCAGTTTTCTTCTAACCAATTATCAGGCTTCTGTGGGTAATACACATAGAGATTTGCTACTTCCAGCACTAGCTGTAGCTTTTTTCTTTTTTTCTTTGTAATTTTAAATAGCATCTCTAAATGTCTTCCTGTTATGATTTTTTTTTTATGTATAATTATTATTATTTTATTTTTTCCCTTTTTGATGAACTCTTGGGGCTTAAAAATGGCACTGAACCTGTTCAATGGTATTGGAATTAGGATGCTTAAAAGTCTACTTTTAAGGTACCAGAAAATGCCTGAAGTAGGTACTACGTAAAAATCCCTTTTGTCTCAACTTTTCTTTTGCCCCTTGTGAGCTTTAGTAACTTGACTTTTAACCAAATTGAGTGGCTACTGCCCTTGTTTCATATTCTCTGCTGCAGCCTTTCATGAATTAAATAAAAGGATAAAGGGTGCATCTTAAGTAAAAGAACTAGTAAGATACAAGATCTTAGAAGTCAAGATCTTGGGTGCCCAGAGATGATTTTCTAGGCCTGCTTTACTAAAACATGTTATTTGTATTCTGTTCTCTCTGGTTTTAATATGTATGTTTCAATATGCAATTGAAAAATACATGATGTTAGGCAGAACTACTGTCATGGATTAACATTTCAGCAGCAGAGAAAATTTGGGAACACAGTTGGCATCTGCATATATTTTAATTAGGATTTTTGGTTTCTGCTTTTGTGTCACAGGTTTGTGTGTTTGTGTTGTCTGTTTTTTTTTGTTGTTGGTTTTTTTTTCATGAAAAGTGATAGAACAGAATAAAATATTTCAGTTAAAGAGACTTACAATGATTGTCTAGTCCAATGCCCTTACCAGTTCAGGGCGTAGTAAATCATGTAAATGTAACTGCACCTGCTAAGAGCTAGTGTGCTTCTAAATAGGTGGCACTGTAGGAATGTGTTTGATTTGATTACTGAAGTTCACAGTGGCTGCTTTCCCTTGTTTCACCTTGTTTGAGAAAGAGCATGAGGTATAGAATATTGTTTGGTTCAAAAATGATTTGAGAAATGGAACAGAGATACAGGAAACGAGTGAGCAAGTTCTCCTGGGAAAGGAATTTGGAGTTGAGAAAGAGTTTGAGATTGGTTCTCATGTACCTTTCAGGTTCCTTCATTTTCTTCTATCTAAAATTGCTATAAACCGTGAAAGGGAAAAACTGCTGATCTGTGATTCCTGATGTTTTAGTCATCTGGGTTGTGTTGGATTGTTCTTTTTGTTTTGGTTTTCTTTTTTGTTGTTGTGGTTTGTTTGTTTGTTTTTTAATTTATTTATTTTTTTTTAAATGCCATCTCCCATACTTTACACAGACTTATCAACGACTACAGCTGATGTATAAGGCATTTGCAAAGCACAATAAATTGAGGAAAGAATGTGAGCATGGAAAAGGTACTAAGAGATTTTTTTTCCCCCCCTTGTGAGTGAAAAGGAAATATTGATGTACGCTAATACATTTCTCTGCTGTCTTGTGTTTAACGTGAGTAAAAACTGCTCCTTAACAGTTCATCTCCCCTAAATTAAAGTATAAAATAAAACCTAGTCCTTGTGCCTTTCCTTCTTCCCCAAAGACATGTTCACTTTTTCTGCCCAGATAAACATTATTGCAAAATACATTCTGATCAAAGAGGTGTTTTGCCGGGAAATAGGAAATGCGGTCTTTAAAGGCAGAGAAGAGATTTGGGTGAAATTCTAACCCATGTGTGTTATCTTGGTAAACTATGAATGAGAAAGAATAGCTGAGAAATAATCCCCCATTGAACCTTCATACTCTCTTCAGCCTACTCGGTGAGTTATCTAGGCAGCTGTGGCCTTGGAAGCCTTTTCACCTTGTCCATGTAATTGTCAGCGGGTCAGTTTCATTGTGTGGAACTCCTCCTCCTTGCTGAAAGGGAATTTTTCTTGGGTTTTGTTTTCCACAGGAAATGTGCTGGGTTTATATGACTTAGATCATTTGTGTTTGGGTTCAGTGTTGCAAGCTGAAAGCAATGAAGATCTCTTAGATGGAATATTTGGGAAATGTTTTTGTGTGCTACAGTATGAATCTTGGCCTTTAGTAGAGTCTGTAATTTATCTGTTCTTCAACTACCCAAACCAGAAATGGAAAAGCAGGAAATGCTGATGTTACTGATGCAGTATTTGTTTTTGTTTGACAGGCTTTGATCGTCATCTTCTGGGTCTCCTACTCATAGCCCAGGAGCAGGGACTGCCAGTGCCAGAACTTTATGTGGATAATGCCTTCACAGCGAGGTGATTCATGTTCCTGTCCTGTGGGGAGCTTGTATCCCTAGAGTCCAAGGATTTTGTACATTTGCCTTATGGGGGCTGATGTCTTGAGCTCTAGGAGAAAATAACTTTTTTTTTTTTTTTATACCTTGCCTTGTTTTGAACTACGTTTAAAAGTACTTCTTTTGGTTTGTGTTGTTTTCCAGTGGAGGAGGTGGGAATTTTGTTCTTTCAACTAGTCTGACTGGCTACACTAGATTTAATGGATCTGCACTCCCTATGGTACATCATGGCTATGGCTTTTTTTATGCAATCAGAGATGACAGGTAAGCATATAATTTAATTTAGGCATGATTCTGTCCTAAAGTGAAAGGAATCTAATGACTAGAATGAGGAAAGAAAAAGGAGACATGGCTGAATGTGTCAGAAAAGATTGAGAAGTCAGGTGCATGAGAACAGAGGCATTAATGTTCTGTGAGGACCTTTGCAGGAGGAAGGACAAATGGTAGAGATGAAGCAAGCACCAAGATACAAAAAGCAGAAAGAAAAAGAGTGGGGAAGGTGGAAGGAGGGAGGAACAAAAGAAGTTAACTTTAAAATAAACTTTCATTAAATGTTACACATAAAGGTGTTCTTAAAAAAGTAGCAATTGACTGCGGTAGACCAAATAGTGTACGGGTGAGCACGCTCATTCTTGGCTCAAACCAGACCTCTCTGAGTAACAAGGAGAAGATGAAACATTTGGCTTCACTTCTCTTAAAGTAGCAGGATTTTAAGAGATCCAACTTTGTCTTACTGCTCTTATGGACAAAAATGATTTGTGTCTTTAACAAATCTAATAAACTACTTTGGTTACAATGTCTTGAGATAACTTGCTGTCTTGTGATTTAGTGTAATTCAGCTGACTTCTTCCTAAAGCTAAATATAGATTAGGGTCAGATTTGATTCAGTTTGAGAATACAAACCTTTTATACTTTGATCTATGGCTGTGTTAAGATAAAGAGAACTAGATAAAGATTTACCTTTTACTATTTAAATAGAAAAAAAGTACTTTAAACTTTAAACTAGTAGCAGTGAAGAAATATAATTCACAGTATTTTCAAGTATAAGTGGAAAAGTTATGTCACTGTGTATGTAAAAGTGGGTATTTAAAGTATCTGGTTTCAAGATACGTCAATATTATTGCTTGCTGATGGCACTAGAGACCTAAGTCCTTTTTGAATGTTGAGACAGTATGTTTATGTGACAATTTTTGCTTCAGAATTTATGTCTAATGTCACATTTCAAGGCAATTTGTGTCACTTTTATCTTAGACCATGACAGTTGAGAGTGGTAACTATTGTTTTCTGCACTGGTAGGATTGTTGCTACCTGTTCTTCCTGGAAATCGTGTCCGGAGACTGATGCAGAAGTGCTGTGTAGAACTGTGTTCCAGTGTTTTCAGGACATGCTACAATTAACAGTTTCAGCTCACCTGTAAGGTTGATAATGATGTAAAACCATTGCAAGCTCACGAATTATATGTAGTACTTATAATGAACAGCTACTTGAGTACTGTTATAGTCAATTTGACATATAATCTGTGTGAAGTCTACCTATTTTTATGGGATTTACTGTGGTAGCAGTACCCATTTTGAGAGTAATGTAGCCATTTGCAACAACAATGCAAGCTGTAGTACCTTATCTGTGTAGAACTATGCAATATTAAAATATGCCTCAACAATGCAAACACTTGAGAAACGGGATGATGGAAGTGGAGATTTGTATTTATGATTTTAGTGGTAACACATAGAATACTTCATAGTTTCCTGATACTGTTTATGCCAGTGGAGCACTTAACTGTGTACTTAAGGGTAACCATACTATCCTCTTAGGTGAGTATGCTTCCTATTCATAGTGATTTATGAAATAGAAGGTCTGCCTTCATCAGGCTGTATGTTATTTTATGTTATCTTTCTTTTTTGCAATTGGGATTATAACAAGTAGATGTTGTACCCATGAACGGGGATGTTCCCACTACCTTTGTAGTATGAGAGCACTACAGTCTGAAGTATTTTGAAAAAAGGGCTCTCAATAACAAAGACAGAAAGCAGCATAGGAGTTCCACATTGCTCAGAATTTTCATCTTCCAGTGAACTGTGAATGTCTGCTGCTTTACACTAATAATACACAATAAAAGAAAGCACTGAATGCAGTTTGATATGATTCTCAGGATTTTAAGACATGATTCCTCTGTTTGAGCAGCTTTGTATTTTTCTGTCTTAGAAATAAAATTCTTCTCAAAATCATTTGTATATGAATTGGTTTATGGGTGGACTCTTTAATGTGTAGCCACAAGACTTTGTGAAAGAGATGATCTTGGGAGACATGAACTTGAAATAGAGATTCAAAAGTACCATTGTTTTATCTTTTCTCTAGTTTTGGGAACTCTGAGAGAGATCAGAGATTATTGTTTGTTTTAGAGAAATGACCATTCTCAGCTGACACTGAATCAGTCTTGTTTGTTTGTTTGGGGTTTTATTTGTTTTTAATGTTGACATGTGTTTGTTTGTTTGTTTGTTTTGTTGGTGTGTTTTGTTTTTTCAGAGTAGCAAGAACAGTTTCCCTTGTTATTTCTTTCTTCAAAGCCTGACACCTCCCTGAGTAACAGCCCAGGGTCTGTCATAGTGGGTCTTGCTGCCCCAGAAAATAGTCTCATTATTTCAGCCTTAGTCTTCCCTGCCTACTAGACCAGTTGTGCATCCCGTCTTCAACCATTAAACAATGAATGGTTATCAGATTTATTTGAGGGCTTCCAAAACTCTTGCAGAGTAAGAATTCATTCCTGTTCTGGAGTGCTTATAGTAACCCACTCTCTTTCTCAGAGGTAAATGATTTTCTGAAATCTCTCAGTTAATGAAACGTGTGTCCTTATGATGCTGGAATTTCTGAGAAGGAAAAAAATAAATAAAAATCTTAAATTCTGACAGTTGCAATCTTTCATCCCTCAATTGGGTTGGTAAACCTGGTTGCAACAGTGATAACAGTTAGCTTGTTTGCTTTGAACATGCATTTAAAGCAGCCTGATATCTGAAAAAGTGTGTAATTTGGAATTTATTTGCCTTTATTTCCCACACACCTACCCCTGCCTCTCTGGAGTTTTCTGAGAGCACAGAAATCCTGGCAGAAATATGGGAAAGAAAAACTGTTTCAGCAAGTGTTGCATTGACAAAATGTCATTTGTGGTGGTTAAGCTGTGCCTGTTGTTGTTGGACAGGCAGCATTTGTTCTGAAGACATTGAAACCAAAGCAGGGGGTTGCTGAAATTGGCTGCACCCATTAGTACATTGGCAAGCCGAGAACAGGAGCCAGGTTCCTGCACTGGTGCAAGGACTGAGCCAGATGCCAATCCCAACAAGCTTCTGTTTTCCCTTCCTGGGGGTTGCACATGTACTTATTTTGAAACAGTCATAGCTGGAATGGCACTTGGGTAGCCCTTCTGTGTTGAAGAACACATGGCTACCTTCCTTCTGCCTTTGAGTGCTGGCATCTTGGTGCATAAGCAATAGCTACTCTTTCTTTCCAGAGACTGCTTTTCTGAAAACTTCTCTGGTCTTGCTGGCAAATATTACACTGCCATAATCCTCCAGTGGAGTTTAGAGAGAGTGCAAAGTTAGAACACGTAGTTGCAATCAACCTGTAAAAACAGATGAACAAGCTCTCATCCCTTTTTCACAAGCACTCTACATTACAGCTTGCTGCTGTCCTTAGGCTGGACACTGTGATTTTCCTAGCCCGTAGAAGACCATCCTGTTCACCCCTAGTGCCTCTGCCCTCCAATCCTCTCCCCCTTTTTGTACACATACCCCTTCGTTGTGAGCTCCCCTGCTAGGGGCTGCATGTTCTCAGTGCCTGGAGGACAGAAGGGGCCCTCCACATACAGGAGTCCTTTGCTTTGCAGTTTGGGAAGCCAGTGGTTTTTTTCATGACTGCCATATAATCTTTAATTTGAGCATCTATGAATTTTCGTGCTGGTGGAAGAAGAGAATTGTGTTCTTAAAACAAATGTACCTCAGTTATTTATTAGTTACAGGTTTTCAGGAAACTATTTACAGAATTTTGCCAAAACCAGTAGTGAAATACCCTTAACAGTCTCATAGAATAGACTTAACCAGCTGCACTTCAGCAACAAGTACTGTCCTCTATCACACATTGCATGACCCACTTTGAACATTGACCAGAGAATAGTAGATGCCTTTTGCAGCCAGGAGCTGCTGGTGGGTCCCTTGCTCCACAACCTTGCCGTTCTGGATGACGGCAATCTTGTCAGCATTTTGGATGGTGGAGAGGCGGTGAGCTATCACGATGCAGGTGCGGCCTTCTCTGGCTTTATCCAGTGCTTCCTGAACAATCTGTGGAATGAACAAAATGAAAGGTGGATTAAATACAGCAGCTGTTTCCACCTCTGGTACTCCATGGCTGTTATCTGTCATGGAGCAATGACAGGGGTGATCTTTCTACGGCCTTGTAGGTGAAAAACTTACTCCTTGCTGCGGTGCATGCGTTCATATTTTCACTTGCCCCAGTAGACAAGCAGACTCCTGCAGAGTCACAGCCTGGCCCTTCGTTAGTGCTGCTGTTGGTCAGTTTTAGAAATTGTCCCAGACAACTGTATTTGACAAGCCATGTATACTTCATACACACACCTTTTAACCCTCTCCCTTTTTGTTTCTTCTTTTTAAATACTCTGAAGGTTGTGAATTCTCTAATGCTACCTGATGTTCTAGGTTGTGGCTACAAAGATGCCAAATGTTTCACTAATGTTATTTTGAAAATTTATGCTACTGAATTGCTTTTGGGATGGGGGTGGGTAAGATTTTCTGCTTTTTTTACAAAAAAAAGAGCCTCCTGTTAGCATGACCAGCCAGCTTGCAAATCCCCATTTCCATTTGCAAAGCCAAGGTACCTTTTCACTTTCTATATCCAGTGCAGAGGTAGCTTCATCTAACAGCAGGATTCGGGGCTGCCGCACAAGAGCTCGGGCAATAGCAATGCGTTGCTTCTGACCACCAGAGAGCTGGGTTCCCTTGTCTCCCACGCGTGTGTTGTATTTCTACATACAAAGAGTAAGCACAGATGTAAACCTGGATTTGGACTTAAACTTGTGGAGCATGACATTGAGCTGCATTTCCACTGAGTCTGGGGCAGACCCTTTCCCAGTCACCAGAGCAAGGTGGAGTGAGGAGCCTACATATATTAGCTGAGCTGAGAAACACATTTCTGACCATATTTAACTGCAGAGCAAATGATACTGAGCAAGAGCAGCATGACTTGATTTGGCATAGGGGACCAACATACAGAGAAGCTTAGTGAGAGGAAGGTTGTGATATAGCTGGGAGCAAACCCAAGGCTCGGCACCAGGCAGCCTGAGCAGTCAGCTCTTCTTTCACCACCTTGGTTCTCCATAAGAAAACTCATCCTGAGAGACGTTGAGTGATTTACAATGAAAGGGAAGCCAGTCAAATTCAAAATCTCATCTGTCTTGCAGTCTATTTTAAAGCTGACACAAATCTACTCAAGAAATTTGATTCTAGCTCTATGCTTCCCTTGTCTGCTACTTACACTGAGAACAAAGGTACATCTCTCATCTAAGGGACAAGGCTTTGCAGGGAAAACCTACTAACCTCCTAAGCCTGTGGGACTTTATTGACTGAGAAACATTTGTCCAAGCCCATATTTATTGACTGAGAAATACTTGCTTTAGACCATATTTGCCACAACAGTAAGCTGTCAAGTAGGTGTTAGCTTCAGCTGATCAATTCAGACAGCAGGTGGGAAGAGCCTTTGCTTGCATTCACCTGCCAGCAGCTGCTCAGTGGGACGTGAGTAGATCAGCTCCTGGGATTTTTTTTGGGGGGGGCATAATTATACACAACCAATGTAGAAAACCTGAAACTGCTTTTTTCTTTAAGGTGCTATTTATTTTCCAGCAAAAAATAGACCATACCTGAGTCTCAGCTTGTCAGATGAAGTGCAACCAGGAGGTCACAACAGGTATAAATAGGAAAAGGAAGAGAAGGAATGGGAACAAGATGGTGAGTTTCTGCCTGTTTTTCCAAGCCAACTGTGTGTGTGACTTTACGCACGAGGCTAATGAGATAGTGAATAAAGGAGGGTAAGACCAGTGCTCCTTGGCTGCCTTAGCACTTTTCTGTTGCTTTCACTTAACTGAAGGGATGTACCCAGACTCTTTCTCAGTCCTTCGTCCATACTTGTTGCTCCATGCTCTTTAGCTAGAATGACTTGCCTGAGTACCAGTATCACCTAGGTTATTTTATTAACAGAGGCTTCTCCTGCAGAGATGAAGACTGCTTCTGTGGAGGCATCTGCAGCAATGGGAGTGAGCAGCCACTGTCACCTCCTACCTCTCTGCTTGTCCTTTAGGTATTCTGGGGGGAAACTTCCCCAGACTTGAATATCTAACTCAGTAAGTCACAGAAATATGAATGTGTTTNGAAATCTCAGGGAATTATTGTACCCCAGGGAATCATAAATGGACACAATTTTTCCCTGCAACGGTAGGTCACCTCCCTTTCTGAGCAAGAGGAAAAAGAAATAACTTACATCTGGCAGAGACTCAATGAAGGAATGAATATTGGCTTCTTTTGCTGCGCGGACAATCTCCTCATGTGACACCTCCCGACTGTTATCCCCATATGCAATGTTTTCAGCAATAGTGCAGTCAAACAGGATTGGTTCTTGTGAGACGATACCAATCTGAGCTCTCAGCCACTGGATATTTAGTGTCTTTGCATTTTGGCCATCCAGGAGCTAAAAAGTCAGAAACAATATAATTTTAATCATAGTACTTTGCAGATGGCTGGGTTTTGTTTGTGTTTTAAAATTAGCAACATTATAAGGCCTTTACCAGACAGGACTCAGGTCATTTCAAGCCCTGAGCCTGTAACTTAGGCACTTGTGTGTGGCAGAATAGATGGGTAGATGAGTTTTAAAGCCTAGTTCTGATTGCAATCAATACAATAACAGCAGATGCCTCTACGAACCTTGAAAAACTCTATGTGTATGAAGCCACCGTATCGCACCCCACTTGTTTATCACCCTAAAAGAGCCAACACTTTTTCTGCCTTCTTGCTATCAGTACTAGAGACATTTGGTACTATGCTGGTGACAGTGTGATCTATTTCAGAAACCACTAGAAGATTTATACCACAAGATATTTCCCCAGCCACTTCCTATATTAGCAGCTTTATCCCACCTCTGTTATGCTGATCTGGGAGTCAGATGTCCTCGCCTCTCAACTGACCGTAATGGGGGACAGAAGTATAATCCCATAAATGATTATCATCCTTCTACATCAGTGAGAAAAGTTCATCCACCACCACTTGCTCATGTAAGATGAGATACGTGTGTAAAAATCTACCTAACAGCACCTGAACTCCTCCTCTTCTCACACTGTACCTTATCTGGGCATTAGCATACACAATTACAAGTTGTTCTGGTCTGGGTGAGAACAGAGCTGGTTCTGTTCAGTGACTTTGCTTTTTGTCTCAGTTCTTCTAACTTCACCTTCTGAAGTTAGCAGCCTGTTTTCACAGGCAGTGTCTGCTGCTGGCAGTGGTAGCACCCCAATGTTTAGAGTTACTACGAAGGGTTGGTGTGCAGACCAAGGCC
The DNA here is from genome assembly GCA_013399075.1 of Chloroceryle aenea. NCBI lineage: Eukaryota > Metazoa > Chordata > Aves > Coraciiformes > Cerylidae > Chloroceryle > Chloroceryle aenea. Next base: position 23,860 of record VWZY01005015.1, on the reverse strand, counting down.
ACTGCTGGATCTTGTGCACCACGCTGGGGGGGTTCAGGAAAGTGAAAGGATGCACCTGCAGGGAGGAGTGGGCTGGGCAGGTGACCCCAAACTGATCACTGAGGTATTCCAGCCCAAATCTGTCATATTCGGTATAAGGCAGAGGGATCTGGAGAGTCTCTCTCTTTCTTGCTCTCTCACACTCTCGCTCTTTGTCTGGGGGCTCCCAGGCTCTTCTCCACTCTTGGACCACTTTGCCAGCTTTGCTTGGTTTGGCTCAGGTCCTCTTTCAGTTCCTTCCTCAGAGCATCCCAGGAGGACTCTGTATGTTTTGCCTTCGATCCCAATCGGTGTGTTCCTGAATCTGATACCAGAATCCAGCTCCTGAACACAGCTCCCACCTGCTGCAGGGCCCAGTCTGGGGCCCCCCGGTACCTGCTCCACAGCATCAGTGGTGATGGTGATGTGATTACCAGCAGGGGGGTTGGGTTCAATACTGGTCTTGTATATATTTGTCTATTTTCCATTATTATTATTATTTTTGTTCATTAAAGCTGTTCTAGTTTCCTCTTCTAATGGCTAAGTCTCTCTCCCTTGTTCCCTTTCTCTTCCTCTTTGGAGAGGGAGGGGAGTTAAGAGAGAGCGTCTGTTACAGGTCTAAGGGGCTGCCCTGACCCTAAACCATGACATAAGTTTAACTGTCTCCATTTTGCAGAGGCTTGTTTTGTCAAAAATAAAACATCAGTCCATGTTTCTGCTTTATCCTTAAGACTTCTATCTAAAGAAGAACTAATGAACTGTGGACTAAATCACTGTTCTGTGCCTGTGGGTACACTGGGACCTCGGACTCTTGGACCCCAGGTCATCTTTTCATTATTTATATAGCACTTGGCATTGCAGAGAGTCCTAACAAAGAGCTTGGATTCCTCAGTATAGTGATCAATAAAAAAATAATAGGCTAAATGTTTCTGTCTTTACAAGAAAAATTGTATTTGTGTGCACAGGAGGCTAGGGACCCCTCTGTGAGGAACAGTTTGACTTGCTAAATGTTTTCTATGTGGGTTGATGAGATGTATCTGTCTTCTTATTCTCAGATTGTAATAGAAGCAGTTAAATGATTAAACACTAAATAAATATTTTTTTCAGTCTCAGGAAAAGATACCTCACTATTCAAGGCCACTCTCTCATTGACAGGTATCAGGAAATAAATATAAACTCCAGGGAGAAGCAGCTGAAAGGTCACTCCAGGACCTCCATCTATCAAGGAGGCTTTCTGCACTTCATGCTGCAGTTCAGTTTGAGCTACAGATAACAGTTTTTCCTTTTACGGAGTCAGAAGAGAGAAAAATATCTGGGTTTGGGAAGTCCAGTGGTCACATTTTTCTCTGACTTTTAGAAGAAAAATCAGATCCTCTGAACTGAAACCCTGACTATGTGTGAAATACACACATAAATAAAGAAACAGATGAAATACGCAATCACTTTATTTATTTAATTGTCCTAGGAAAGCACAGACATCTATCTGCAGCCTCCAGGCGCTTCAAGATCCAAGACCTTTTCAGGGGTTTAATTTTCGCATGATAGTTGATGGTGGATGAGGTTTAGTGGTTACCCTAAGCAGTGCTGCTCTTAAATTTCCAACAATTCATTCTTACTGTAGTTAAACTAAACCTCACTTATTCCAGTGGGCTCTGGTCAGGCCAGTGTAGCAACAACTTCTCTCCATTGGATCTTATTCTAGTAACTTGGAATGGCATGAAAAATTAAGAAATTTCACTCTCCTCCTACTTTCCCCAGGATTGCATAGAGAATATTGAAAATCGTTGCCACTAATTTTCAAAAAGGACCCCAAAAAATTATACTAGAAACATTGACAGAAGTGAATAGTTGCACTAGCAAACATGTAGTGAAATTATTTAAGAGGAAAAAAGTGTAAATACGTTATAGTAATAAAATAGAGTAAGCATGTATCATGTACCTGCAATTTACACTTTGATGTGGAACACTTACCATTTCTCCACTGAGAGGATCATAAAATCTCTCCAGCAGCTGAACAACAGTGCTCTTCCCACAGCCACTGCTACCAACAAGAGCCAGAGTTTGTCCTTTTTCTACTTTCATGTTCAAACCTTGGAGCACTTTGATCTCTGGTCGAGTTGGATAGCTAAATGCCACATCATTGAATGTTATGTTTCCACCAAATATTTTCTGATTAAAACAGCAGAGTTAGGTTAATTTTTTAGACCACTGTAACAGATCATAAAAGACTATGAGGCACATTTATAAAAGAGGTCAGTGGGAGTTTTTACAGAGTTTCAGACTTTGTTTTTTCCTGGAAATTAGTATGTAGTGAGAAGTTATTGAGAAAATACAAATTCTCTCCTAAATATTCTACTTTGCAAGCATATTTTAATTAAAATTCTGTCACACAAACACAAATTCTGACAGCTTCTCTTACACCATCTGTTAAACAAGATTACATTTTCCGAAGTAACAATAACGCTAGGTGGCTGCCTCCTGTCTGCTTTGCAAGAACCTTGTTCAGATTCTTGACATGTTCTTTGCTGATTTCTTTTTATTTTTGTCCTTAAAGGTACTGAAAATAATCTACTATCTTTGTTCTGTGCATAGAATCAATCTTTCTACTTAAAGATCTTTTCTAATTAATTTACTGTAAAATATAATATTATGTGTGCAATATGGATATTTTATGCCTATGCGAGAAGAAATATAGTTCATATGAACAAGCATATATATTAAATGTAAATACGGACAGATGCAAATGACCAATCAACACAATAGCTCAAACATATGATACTGAATAAGACTGCACATTTATTTTCCTTTATTCTATGTCTACATATGCATATATACACATATATATATAATAAACACAAGCTTTACAATATACATGTATATGATAGTTTTCTGGAATGTTCTGTTCTCTTTGTTATATGACAGGCCACATGAACCCGTATGTTCTCATATACATTGTTGGTTAATAAAGTATGTGACAACTTTCAAAAATTTCTGGTTAAATATTAGAGGCTTAGCTGTTAAAGATCCATGCTTAGGTAGCTTCATGCAAGAAAATATTGAAAAATTATCTCTGCTGCATTAACTCTGTTTCCACTGGCTCTTAAAGATGTTTCACCAAGAGACAGGTGAGGTTTTGTCAGGGGAAGACACAAAGCATAGCTTAACCCCTGTTTGGTTGGATGAGTCAGATGTGAACGGGCTCACACGGTACTTGTTCTCAATAGCCATGATGTGGGTGGGAGGAGAAAAAGAAAACCAGCAAAGTAATGAGAATATGCAACGCCCTGCATAACACTGTGGTTACTTACAGGCTTCTTTCCTTCCTTGCTGTAGCTGTCTATGGATGGCACTCTTTCAAACAGCATGAACAAGTGGGCAGCTGACATCTTGGCTTTGGCATAGTCTGGAGTGAAAGAAGTGCTTTGTCCTAAAGCCATTGCACCAAATACAATAGCTGAAAAAACTCTGTAAAGGTAAAAAGGGGAAAAATATATTGACATTGATGTGTCAAGGGCAAAAAAAATAAATAAATTATGGACAGATTAGGAGCTTCAGATAAATTCTCATTAATAAGGCTGAGGTAAGGTGAGAGCTCTCTACTGCAAACTCTGTGATTTTTTTCCTTACTGAGAAAATTCCTAATTTGTTTGTGGGAAGGAGGTTAGCACTCTAAGCTTCCTTTCCCTGCCTGCTCGTCTGGATTTACTAGAAATGGTATGTTGATTTGTGATTCTGTTCTCAGTGCATGAGATGTGGTAGATTGTATAGTTCCTTACAGCTCATTTTCTTCATCTATAAAACTGAAAGCATTAGTTGTGGAGCAGTCTGAGTATTATCAAGAAATCTGCCATTCCACATTTCCTTTGAATGGCCCTGTCTTCTACATACAATCACATCCTTGAATTCAGGAGAAAAAGGCAAAAGACAAATGGGAGATGAGAAAAAGGCCTGAAATCTGGGATAAGCAGAGGGCATCAGGAGAGAAGTTACAAGAGGAGGGGATGCTTCAAAGCACAGGGGAAGGGAGGGTCATGCTGGTATTTGAAAAGGGGTTGCTGTCATCAGGGTAAGAAGCAGCTTTAGCTTCAGCTGCATTTTTTTGCCAGGCAAGAGTGTGGCAATTGCTGAAAGGAAGTATGGGATGTGTATTGGAGACAAGTTGACTATTGGCAAATACTAATAGGGATTTCATCTGCAGGGAGAACAGCAAAAGACTTGGTTAGATGCTGGAAATAGGGACAGAGGAAAGAGAAGGTTGGAAAGATAGCAGTTGGTTGGGAACAAATCACCAGAAAAAATCAGAGAAGCTTTTTCAGCTCTGCTTGGGCATTTTCCAGATTGAGTTTTTGCTGAGCCTTTCTCCTGCTCTCCACCTCCACTGTCTCAGGTCTCATAATTTCCTCACCTCAGTTTCACTTGTTACTTGCTTCACTTAACCTTTTAGTCTTGTCCACCTACACTCCCTACAGCTACATCATGTGATTCTGTTGTCAAAGAAACCTTGTTGGCCATGAAAACAAGGAATGTCTTTGCTTTTCCTGTTTTCATGTTGCCTTCCTTTTACCCTGGACAATCTAATCACAAGGGCAATTGTATGTAGTTAGCTAAACATGGTCTAAAATTGTATTATTGTATAATTGGATTTGTAATAGTTAAGGAAGGAATGGGAATGTAAGGGTGAAGAGTGGAAGACAAGTATTTATTGATTTTTTTCAGTTCTATACTCCATGGTCTCATGATACCTTTAGAAAAATCAAACATATTCTCCCACATGGACAAGAAGGAACCTAACAAAGAGATACTTACAGAAGCACATCATTAAACCGCATATGTCCATTTCTCACTAGATAGGCGCCAAACCTGAAACACCCAGCATAAGTAAAGTACATAATAGCTTGTGTAAAGGCAAAAGTAAATCCAAATATATGCGCCTTCTTTACAGAATTTCTGTAACAGAAAAAATAATGATCATTTTGTACATTAACTTGTAGCAATCAAGAATGTGAAGAGTATCCTATAATTCAAAGAATTTCACAAGTCCTTTAAATAAATTTAAAGTAAAATAATATCCAGCTATTTGTAAGATAACTAATCTAAACCATCATTGTTCCTGTATGACTTAGTTTCCTGTCTGCCAAGACCAATGATACTATTGGAATAAAAGAGTAAATTGCTCTGAGTCTAAATATTTTGAGCACATACAATCTGTATTTGTCTTCACCCTATACATTAATTAAAATTATTTTCAAAATTACAATACAGTTGCAATTCCAAGTTTCAACTAACTGACACATGAAGAAAACCATTGAGCACTTCAGAATTCCTACAAAGCAGAACTCCTTCAGTAGAAATTCTATAGTTTTATCTTAAGCTGAACTTCAAGTGATAATTAATGAGGTTTCACATGATCTCCAGTAGTGCTTCCATAAAATAGCAGAGTGAACAAATATGAAGCTACTCTGCAGGTCCATCCTTCTGTCTCCCTTCTCAGAAAATCCCACTGAATTTTTATAGGAATATTACCTAAATATGCAGGTAAAAAATGATTTTTGGTTCCCTCAGAAGAAAGGTCTTGTGATTATAAGAATTAATAAAGGCTTCAGTTTCTAGAATTACAGCAGCCAATAACAACATCATGGAGGCTTTGAAAACAAATAAAATCCTATAGAACATTACCTAAAATGTCAAGAGCATTAGCTAGAAGGGAAAGGTAATATGTATGTTTTATATCAAAGCTGAATTTGGAATGAAAACTCTTGTGATGCACTGACAGATAAATTGTGGTTCAGATTATTGGTGTTAATTTATGTTCATTTTAAAAAGGAATATTTCAATAACTTTAAAAGAAGCATTCTTTTACCTATATGATGCTTGCAAACTTTGTCCATACATAAGCTCAAATTTTCTCTCCTGAGTCAAAGTAACAACAGTTCGAATATTTTCTATGGCTTCTGAAGCAATCTGTATTGGAGAGTAGATATTCATCAGCAGAAAAACAAGTTTGTATGAAATTTTTTAAACATAAGCAGAAAAACAGATAAGTTCATCAGGAGTATGTCTATAATACTGTTGAAAGTGTAGTTGCAACATTTGTTCATATGCTGTGGTTAAATATATCCAGTTAGCATGGGTTATAGCAGTTGAGACAATGTAAATTTTAGCATGAGATAATGATGAGCAGCTGTAACCAACTTGATTATGAGATTTTTGATTATTAAAATGCCTCAGTGCAAAAAAATGCACTCAACAAGGCTACTTGCTTGGCAAAACCCGATGAATAATTAGTGACAGTATTTTGAAATTTTTTTGATTACCCTGTCATATAAAGAACAGGTTTCTTTTTTTTTTTTTTTAGAAATGTATCCTTTTAAAAATAAATCTCTTTAAGCTTCTTATTTTGATGGATAACAAAACACCTCTAGGTTCACCTTGTGAAAGTATAGAAAACATCTTGAAGCCTTCAACTCAGTAAGAAAAAGGAAAAGCCCCAGGAGCTCTAAACACATGAACAGTAACCTCCAAAAACCTAACTGCACCCATGCATTTGGCAGACCCTTCCTTTTACATCATTACTTCTACAAAATATGTAGAATAAATGGTTAGACAATTACAAATGAGAAACAACAGACTAAGTAACATGACAGATAAGATGCTGAAATAATTAAATCACATGGAAAATCTAACATAACTGCTGGCTCCCCTACAAAACAAACAAAATGTTTTCTTTAGATCTGTATTGCTAATAGGAATAATTTTACAAACTGGAAAAGTGAATTTTTTCTCTTTTACAGCCAGTTTAAATATGCTTTGAGGATGAGAAGCTCTACCACTGTTTCACTAACAGCCTTTAATGAATTTGGCTTTTCTTAGAAGAAAGTTTGTTTTGGACTGTTTCTTTGTTTTTCTAGCAGCCAGTCCCTGGGCTCACAGAGGTTACCAAGTTTTACTTCTGGTCCTTGCATTACCCTCTTTTGCCTTTTTTCAACCACTGTTATATGCTGGGGCTGATAAATAGCCCATAAAATCATTGTATGATCTGGAAAGAGATACAGAAAATTGATAATAATTTTACTTCAAACACACAATGATTGAACTGGATATTTATTCAAAAGAGCATAGAGATTTTTTTTTTGTTAAAATTCAAGTTGCATTGTAGGGCTCAGCTGAAAACTGTTGTAGAATTCCTGATAAATAAAAGATCATTTCCCTTGAATTCTCTTGAATATTTGGTATGTTTTTAATGAGAAAACTGTTATTAGAGAATGTTCTTGTTATTGTATTATGTGTGTCAGGGGACAACATTTTACAGATGCCTTGTGATTTGACCTTACAATCAATCATTGCTATGCAGATTTGTACTAAAATGCCTGGCAGGCAAAACCAAGAGGAATCTCCTTTCTTTTTATTTTAGTGTGAAAAAGGCTAGGAGTAAACACCCCAAACCACTTACTAATCAGCCCGGAGGCACAGAGGTGACTCTGAGAAACTTTCCTAGTGTGGTCATGGAATGAGAGAATAAGATTTGCTGTGTTCAGACTCCTTTGCACAACTGACTGTGGTGTAATGGAAGGGAGGGAGAGGGCACAAGATCACAGAGGTCCCGGGCTGCTTGGAGTGTGTCAAAAAAACAGTCCCCACAAAGCACAGTTTGTCCTGAGACAGCACATCTTATGAAGTGAGAAAATGGCTCTCCTCAAAGTTATGAAATGAAGTAACATCCTCTCTCTTTGTTGCCACACTGATACTTTGCTTTGAAGCAGGATTCCAGGCTCCTTCTTCCCCTCCTAGCTGAAAGCGGAAGGAATGAAAAGGAGAGCAAGGGATTGCAGGGTATCATCAACTACACTGTCACCATGATGTTTGCCTGCATCCTTGTTACTCCCGGTTTCTATACTCTGCCTTTTTATACTAAACCCACAGACAATGGCAAAGTGAGAGAAAGACCAAGATGTGACAAGTAGAAGAGAGGGGCTCTAAAAGGAAACAAGCCAGAAAGAAAAGAAGAAAAGGAAAAAATGTAGAGTGCTGGGAAAGAATAGGGAACCCAAATGTGGACTCAAGACAGGCGTGAGGGACCCAGGACTTAAAAGCTTAGTATGCTCTCAATACTACGAGCAATTGGAGAATATAAATGAATAATTCACATTTTCAATTTTCAGCTTCATATCTGCTATATTGCCATTTTGTCAGAACAATACAATGCAAACTTTTAATTCTTTGAGGAGTATGCTTTTGATCCATCTTACTTTACAACATAAAAACAGATTAAAACATTACTGAACCCACCTTTCCTGCTATTTCCAGTTCTTTCCTATGTTTTTTGGCATGCCCAGCAAGCATCTTCATTTGAACCATTCCTGTTACAGCAATAATTGGCACAATGACTAAAAGTAGAAGAGTCAGCTGCCAGCCATGGATCAATGACAAAACAATACCAGTCCCAAGATTTGCTACATTTTGGGTAATTAATGCCAGTCTGGAACCTGTAGCCTGGAAAAGAATGAATCCATTGTAAATTACTCTGTTTTATTTGAAAACCAGGCAGGAAATATTTCTTACCCATATTTATTCACCGGAGGACATCTGAAAGTGTTTAATTTGGTCTAAATATTCTGCAGAACTGGCTGCTTTATCTTTTGAAAAAACTTTCTATTGTACAGATCCTGTTGTACATTTGAGGGTGCAGAGCACTGGAACAGGCTGACCAGAGAGATTGTGGTATGTCCTTCTCTGGAGGCTTTCAAAACCTGCCTAGATATCTTCCTGTGCAACCTGCTTTAGACAAACCTGCTTTTTCTGGGAGGTTGGACCAGATGATCTCCAGAGGTCCCTTCCAACCCCTACTAGTCTGTGATTCTGTGATCATTCCCTCAAGTCTTCTGTACCTTATCTAGTCTTCCTCCTCTGTTTCCATCTATTCACACAGACTTACAGTCCTTGTTTTCAGGTTTTTACCAAGAAAACTCAATGGTATTTCATAAATCTCATGTTTTCTATATTTAGCAGCATGACTTCAAACTTGCCAGGTCTCCCCAAACATGACTGTTCCTAACCTGGAGTCCAAGATGACCATTTTTTCTCTCTGGCCACTTTTAAATTTAACCATGTGAACAAACAGTGCAGTAGTGAGAGCAATCGTCCTTCTGAGGCATCCACTTAAACATTTTGTTAGTATTTTTAACTTTTAGCAGGGAGATGCAGTGCTGTGTAGGCATCTAAGCAGGCTGGATAAATAACTTTAAATAAACATACTTCTTGAATTACTCACTTATACTAGTGATAACAAGACTGAATATTAGTATGAACTAAAAGCAAAGTTATATATGTAATACATATCTTATTTACTATTATGATTTTTTTTTTGTGACATCAAAAAAGAATATTTAATAAATACTATTATATTATTTAAAAAATTATAGTCATTTCCTGCTAACTCCGTGTGCAGGATTTCTTCCTGTCAAATCCAGTCTGTAACTTCATGCCAAACCAGATATGAAAAATGCCATTGATTGCTACTTACTCCTTTCACTAGTGAGGCATCATTAGCGAGTCTTGCAATTAATGCTCCAGTGCTGTTTTTGGGATCATCAAACCAGCTGATCTCCTACAACATGAAATAGAGTTATTATAACTGTAAAAACTTTAGTCACCTACTTTGGCTACATAAGAGAACTTAATCACTTCTGATTACAACAGGGTGACACACATGATATGGTGGTCTTTAAATGCGACAATAAATACAACAGACCTAAAAAATTATAAAAATATGGAAACACAAAACTCAAATCTGAATTGTGTTTGAGGAGTATGCCCTCCATCCATCTGTATACTCTTGTATACCCATATAAAATCCATATATCCTTTTTGCAATAGCACAAACAACACCACATTATTTCATATCAAATGTAACTTTACAAGAAATTTCTGTCTGTGAATGTAACATGCTTTGATGATCAGATGCTCACTAAACAACAATAGAGAGAAATCTGTCATTTGGGAACAATTACTTGGATGTATAGCATGTATCTGCAAAGACTACTAAATAAGCAATATACTTTCTCCTGTTTTAAAGCTAGAAATACATCTTAATTCTCTGTCACTTACAAGTACTGTGAAATCTGTAAGTGTGCTGTGAAGTGTTATGAAAGTGTGAGTGTTGCTGCAAAATCTCTGTGGTGTCTGAGAAGACATATATAAAATGATATGCAGTGCTGGGAGATAATTCTACTTCTTCTTCATCTGAAAGACAGTATTTTCAGGGAAAACATCTTGTCAATCATATACTTTTGTACATCATTATCAGTTCAGATTAATTGGTCAGAGGGATCAGTGACGCTGAAGCAGTTATTTGAAAATTAAAGTGTCTGAACTACATGTAAAACTCTTGTCTTATTTAAACCCAGGAAGTAAAAATACAATGTTCACTCTATCTTTCCTCCAGATTTTTCAAGTATAAAAACCAAAAGATCAGTATGATGAAACAATCTTAAATTCTTTCTATTGCTACATGCATGCATACTTCTTAGCAACAGTATGGTATTTTTGTGTAATAATGGTTCATAAGGTTACTGTAGGAGCTTTTATATTTCCTACCTTTAATCTATAAATGCATAATCTTTAGACATCAACAAATATGCTATGTTATTGAGGTTGACTGATTATTTTTTAGGTGCAGCTAAAGTGTTGTATACTTAAATACAGCAAGAAAAAAAAGATGTAAACCAAAGAGTTTCAATCTGGCTGTAGGCTCATATAGCCAGATGGCTGCTTTGATGTTACTTGATAGGGAGAACATACCACACGTGTTGGTTCTAACACAGAAAACCTACCCAGGTCCCATTGCTATAGTGCCTGATACTTGAACATAATGCCAGGTGGACACTATTTTCACACCAGAGTGAGCAAAGTGAATATAATGACATTATTTGATTCCTTAGAACATGAAAGCCTCTCTGTTAACCATTAGAGTCTTTCAAGCCCTTCCTCCAGGGATCTGACGAGATTCAGCATGAGTTTAAGACACCTTACTTTCCTCCTGGGCTAGTCAAAAAAGGCTGATGGGACTGTATTTCCAAGGAGGTGACCTATAATCCATTCCCCTATAAGCCAGAAAGAGGGGACATCTGGGCCCTCAGTGAAAGTGCTTAGGGAAAGCAAAAGTGATGTAGCTCAGGCTGTCTCTGGGAACTTCTCAAGGAGGGAGTAACTCTGTAGAGAACAGGAAAACTCAGCTGTATGGGCTGAAGAAGTTGTGGGATTGTGCCTGTTTGGAAACCTCATCTTTGGACCCAGACATGCAAATCAGACTGGCATGGTTGGGATGGACGCTGTCTGTAGTAAGTGAAATGCAAGGGAGAGATGTTTCTAGTCTCACATAGCTATTCTTTCTACTACCTCAAGGATCACATACACAGGTACAGCTGCATCATCTGGGACCAAAATTTAATAGAAATTCAGGTAAGGATTGAATTTATGGTGTGGATTGATGATAAGATATGGAATACCAATATTTCCTTGAAATATTTGATGAATTAAAAAAAAAAGAAACTTGTTAGGAAATCGACTGGTAAAGGTAGGCATGGCAGCAAAAGAGAGGCAAAATTACCTGAGTTAGTTCTAGCTGTGCTGCAATGAACTGGAAATGCTGTCAAGCCTGCAAGGCAGGTACCAGTGCAGGCTGTGCCTCAGAGATAGGGCTTGCCAGTTTACACTGGTACATTACACACACTGCAGCACAGTAGGGATGCTGAGCAGCTTGCCACTGCACTGCTCCAGGAAGCAGCTAATGCCAGGTGTCAGATGCTAGTGATAAGGCTGGTTACACAAGCAGTTTGGAGCCTCGCCATCCTCCTCACTGCTCAGCAACCAAGGACTGCTGTACTTGGATTTCAGGCTGTTTTGAAAAGTTTTCACTCTTCTGCTGACTGCAGAGCCCTGTTCCTACCTCCGACCCCTACTGCAGCTGTCTTTGGCTCTGTGTTACTACACAGGAGCAGCCACTGGTTTAGTGAGTGCAGCTAGGCACTTACCCAGGTCCTGCAGCCTTCCCTCAGAACTGTTTGTGGATTCTCTCCTGTACATGGAGTTGGCTGACCATGAAGGCTCATCTGAATTTCAGATTTAGTCTCTTAGAGTACAGCCTGCTTTCTCTTCACCTTGGGCCTTTGATTTTATTAAATAAACTAAATAAACACTTCTATTACTTCTGAGATTTCTGACACATGACCTATGGTTATATTTAAAAAAGAAAAGTTTTAAAACCATTTCAAATATCTACTTGGCCCTGTTAGGAAGATTTGGTCCTGTCAGTTTCTAAACTGAGCTAGAAGAAATCTGTGTGGTATGTTTATGGATAAGTTTGCAGTATGACTACTACTTAAGTAAACACAAAGACAATTTATGTCGTGTAAACAAACAAGCATTTCTAAAGCTCCAGAAAGCTAAATATATAATGCTTTTACCTGTCTCAGAATTGCTCTGAATGTCATGGATCTGAGCCTCATTGTAAGGATTTCCCCAGCTTTGCCAAATGTGAAACCCTGTTTGAGGGAAAAAAAAGAAAAAAAAAAAAGTTTTTATTACATAATCACAGTTCTNAAAACATTACTGAACCCACCTTTCCTGCTATTTCCAGTTCTTTCCTATGTTTTTTGGCATGCCCAGCAAGCATCTTCATTTGAACCATTCCTGTTACAGCAATAATTGGCACAATGACTAAAAGTAGAAGAGTCAGCTGCCAGCCATGGATCAATGACAAAACAATACCAGTCCCAAGATTTGCTACATTTTGGGTAATTAATGCCAGTCTGGAACCTGTAGCCTGGAAAAGAATGAATCCATTGTAAATTACTCTGTTTTATTTGAAAACCAGGCAGGAAATATTTCTTACCCATATTTATTCACCGGAGGACATCTGAAAGTGTTTAATTTGGTCTAAATATTCTGCAGAACTGGCTGCTTTATCTTTTGAAAAAACTTTCTATTGTACAGATCCTGTTGTACATTTGAGGGTGCAGAGCACTGGAACAGGCTGACCAGAGAGATTGTGGTATGTCCTTCTCTGGAGGCTTTCAAAACCTGCCTAGATATCTTCCTGTGCAACCTGCTTTAGACAAACCTGCTTTTTCTGGGAGGTTGGACCAGATGATCTCCAGAGGTCCCTTCCAACCCCTACTAGTCTGTGATTCTGTGATCATTCCCTCAAGTCTTCTGTACCTTATCTAGTCTTCCTCCTCTGTTTCCATCTATTCACACAGACTTACAGTCCTTGTTTTCAGGTTTTTACCAAGAAAACTCAATGGTATTTCATAAATCTCATGTTTTCTATATTTAGCAGCATGACTTCAAACTTGCCAGGTCTCCCCAAACATGACTGTTCCTAACCTGGAGTCCAAGATGACCATTTTTTCTCTCTGGCCACTTTTAAATTTAACCATGTGAACAAACAGTGCAGTAGTGAGAGCAATCGTCCTTCTGAGGCATCCACTTAAACATTTTGTTAGTATTTTTAACTTTTAGCAGGGAGATGCAGTGCTGTGTAGGCATCTAAGCAGGCTGGATAAATAACTTTAAATAAACATACTTCTTGAATTACTCACTTATACTAGTGATAACAAGACTGAATATTAGTATGAACTAAAAGCAAAGTTATATATGTAATACATATCTTATTTACTATTATGATTTTTTTTTNAACAATAGAGAGAAATCTGTCATTTGGGAACAATTACTTGGATGTATAGCATGTATCTGCAAAGACTACTAAATAAGCAATATACTTTCTCCTGTTTTAAAGCTAGAAATACATCTTAATTCTCTGTCACTTACAAGTACTGTGAAATCTGTAAGTGTGCTGTGAAGTGTTATGAAAGTGTGAGTGTTGCTGCAAAATCTCTGTGGTGTCTGAGAAGACATATATAAAATGATATGCAGTGCTGGGAGATAATTCTACTTCTTCTTCATCTGAAAGACAGTATTTTCAGGGAAAACATCTTGTCAATCATATACTTTTGTACATCATTATCAGTTCAGATTAATTGGTCAGAGGGATCAGTGACGCTGAAGCAGTTATTTGAAAATTAAAGTGTCTGAACTACATGTAAAACTCTTGTCTTATTTAAACCCAGGAAGTAAAAATACAATGTTCACTCTATCTTTCCTCCAGATTTTTCAAGTATAAAAACCAAAAGATCAGTATGATGAAACAATCTTAAATTCTTTCTATTGCTACATGCATGCATACTTCTTAGCAACAGTATGGTATTTTTGTGTAATAATGGTTCATAAGGTTACTGTAGGAGCTTTTATATTTCCTACCTTTAATCTATAAATGCATAATCTTTAGACATCAACAAATATGCTATGTTATTGAGGTTGACTGATTATTTTTTAGGTGCAGCTAAAGTGTTGTATACTTAAATACAGCAAGAAAAAAAAGATGTAAACCAAAGAGTTTCAATCTGGCTGTAGGCTCATATAGCCAGATGGCTGCTTTGATGTTACTTGATAGGGAGAACATACCACACGTGTTGGTTCTAACACAGAAAACCTACCCAGGTCCCATTGCTATAGTGCCTGATACTTGAACATAATGCCAGGTGGACACTATTTTCACACCAGAGTGAGCAAAGTGAATATAATGACATTATTTGATTCCTTAGAACATGAAAGCCTCTCTGTTAACCATTAGAGTCTTTCAAGCCCTTCCTCCAGGGATCTGACGAGATTCAGCATGAGTTTAAGACACCTTACTTTCCTCCTGGGCTAGTCAAAAAAGGCTGATGGGACTGTATTTCCAAGGAGGTGACCTATAATCCATTCCCCTATAAGCCAGAAAGAGGGGACATCTGGGCCCTCAGTGAAAGTGCTTAGGGAAAGCAAAAGTGATGTAGCTCAGGCTGTCTCTGGGAACTTCTCAAGGAGGGAGTAACTCTGTAGAGAACAGGAAAACTCAGCTGTATGGGCTGAAGAAGTTGTGGGATTGTGCCTGTTTGGAAACCTCATCTTTGGACCCAGACATGCAAATCAGACTGGCATGGTTGGGATGGACGCTGTCTGTAGTAAGTGAAATGCAAGGGAGAGATGTTTCTAGTCTCACATAGCTATTCTTTCTACTACCTCAAGGATCACATACACAGGTACAGCTGCATCATCTGGGACCAAAATTTAATAGAAATTCAGGTAAGGATTGAATTTATGGTGTGGATTGATGATAAGATATGGAATACCAATATTTCCTTGAAATATTTGATGAATTAAAAAAAAAAGAAACTTGTTAGGAAATCGACTGGTAAAGGTAGGCATGGCAGCAAAAGAGAGGCAAAATTACCTGAGTTAGTTCTAGCTGTGCTGCAATGAACTGGAAATGCTGTCAAGCCTGCAAGGCAGGTACCAGTGCAGGCTGTGCCTCAGAGATAGGGCTTGCCAGTTTACACTGGTACATTACACACACTGCAGCACAGTAGGGATGCTGAGCAGCTTGCCACTGCACTGCTCCAGGAAGCAGCTAATGCCAGGTGTCAGATGCTAGTGATAAGGCTGGTTACACAAGCAGTTTGGAGCCTCGCCATCCTCCTCACTGCTCAGCAACCAAGGACTGCTGTACTTGGATTTCAGGCTGTTTTGAAAAGTTTTCACTCTTCTGCTGACTGCAGAGCCCTGTTCCTACCTCCGACCCCTACTGCAGCTGTCTTTGGCTCTGTGTTACTACACAGGAGCAGCCACTGGTTTAGTGAGTGCAGCTAGGCACTTACCCAGGTCCTGCAGCCTTCCCTCAGAACTGTTTGTGGATTCTCTCCTGTACATGGAGTTGGCTGACCATGAAGGCTCATCTGAATTTCAGATTTAGTCTCTTAGAGTACAGCCTGCTTTCTCTTCACCTTGGGCCTTTGATTTTATTAAATAAACTAAATAAACACTTCTATTACTTCTGAGATTTCTGACACATGACCTATGGTTATATTTAAAAAAGAAAAGTTTTAAAACCATTTCAAATATCTACTTGGCCCTGTTAGGAAGATTTGGTCCTGTCAGTTTCTAAACTGAGCTAGAAGAAATCTGTGTGGTATGTTTATGGATAAGTTTGCAGTATGACTACTACTTAAGTAAACACAAAGACAATTTATGTCGTGTAAACACATAANTACTTAAGTAAACACAAAGACAATTTATGTCGTGTAAACAAACAAGCATTTCTAAAGCTCCAGAAAGCTAAATATATAATGCTTTTACCTGTCTCAGAATTGCTCTGAATGTCATGGATCTGAGCCTCATTGTAAGGATTTCCCCAGCTTTGCCAAATGTGAAACCCTGTTTGAGGGAAAAAAAAGAAAAAAAAAAAAAGTTTTTATTACATAATCACAGTTCTGTACAGTTAAGAAACAGGTGTATACCACGTAGTAGTCTTCAGGCTGCACCAAAAAGGGTTTTAACTGCAGGAATTTTTTAATTACACTTGATCTGAAATGGAAACTAGTCCCCTCAAAGTAACAGACTTGGTGCTATTGTAAGTAAGAACCTATACTCATTTTAGGCGCTGTACAAATACCATGGATTTCTCCCTCTCTCTCTCTCTAAGAGATTACCATAAAAAAACTAGTGCCACTGGTTATTTTCTCTGAATCTGTACAGATACTTACTGATTACAACACAACTCATTGGGCACAAAGACACAGTGGTGAAACAGTCACTCCTGGGCCAGGGCCATGCAGAAATGAGATGAGGGAGACAGGCACACATTTGCGTGGAGAAATATACCCAACAGCTATACCACCAATTTATTTTCTTTTCCAAGGGTGGGAAAGAAGTAGGAATTTCAAGGGTAGTTCTGCCTGAAGAGAGGGCGAGGGCTGGATGCTATTTCAGAAAGGGCACCTTGTACTTTCAAGGGCATAAGGCAGAAGGTACCAAAGTGGTGTTCAGAAGTCTACAGATGACCAGGCAAGGCCAACACAAGTACCTGAGTAGTAAAAAAAGGGGTTTAGGCATGTAAATGATATGTACATCAAGTCTTGTAACAAGTGAACAAATTTGCATAGGAACTTGGCAGTTTTCCCACAATATATGTAATTCCATGCACTGGCAAATACACATGCCCATGTGAACAATTATATCCATGTGGGAATTTGGACTCCGTTTAGGAAAATGTGCTCAAAACTGTTCAATCCTGTGTAAACAGAAGGATGCATCCCAGGGACTGAAGAGGTGGTTTGAAATATTAACTTTTATAGTATGGAGCTGTGAATAATCTTAACTGAAGCATATGGTACGGCCTTTCTCCGCTACTTTTGGTATGCTTTCATAGAAATCCAAGGGGTTGAGATCATGTAGGTACATGCACAGTAGTTTCTGTGCAACCAGATCAGATACTGGTAGGAGTGTTACACATAGCTCAGAGCAGGCAATCGTTTACTTGAGACAGAAGATTCCAAACTTGATCTAAACCTGTCTTGACAATGTAATTATTGGTACTGTCAATACTGGGTTCTCCCATGCAGGCCATGGTGCACTGTGGGCCTTAAGCCTAAACTTTCCTTTGTGGGGGTGATGGGAGTCAGTTTATAGCAAAGAGAACAACTGAAACTTCTTACTATATTTGGAACCTATCTGACGGTGATAGTTTATCATTGCTTTTCTTCTGTACTGCTGAACACTAAGGTGCTGAGAACCTAGCGTAGTTGAGACATAGTGTCTTAAATACCATGAACAACTGCAGTAAGAAAAACTTACCTGAAGGAAGAAAGTGACAAAAGAAATTAGTCCAAACCCTAAGAACAACAGTGCATATGTGCTATTAGCTTCCCTGATGGCCGCCTCTCCTTTTTCTATGAATGTCTGTAGGAGAAAATTTTGAAAATTAATTTACTAAGGTAATCATGCAATAATTTCACCTTTTATTATTACAAATAACATTTGCTATATGCATTACATACACTTAAAGTAATAATGGGTCCTTTTCTTGTGGAACTAAGATTTTTTTTCTCTTTGAAGTTTATAGATGTCCTGGTTTGGGTGAGAACAGAACAAACTCAGTTCAGTGATTTTACTTTTCAGCTCAGTTCTAACTCACTGCACCGTCTGAAGTCAGCAACCTGTTTTCCCAGACAATGTCTTCTGCCAACAGTGATAACACCCCGTGTTCAGAGTTACTACCCAGGGTTGGTGTGCAGACCAAGGCCACTGCTGGATCTTGTGCACCACGTTGGGGGNTTATTATTATTATTTTAAACTTCATTAAAGATGAAGTACTCTCTGCCTTATTCCCTTTGTCTTCCCCTTTGGGGAGGGAGGGGGATTAACGGAGAACATCTCTTATAGGTCTAAGGGTCTGCCCTGATCCTCACCATAAATTCACGTTTGCAGAAATTCTCCCTACAGTGAAAAGTATACTCAGAAGCATTATCTCAAATCCCTCTTTCACCTTGCTGCTTTTGCGTTGCTTTGTGTCATATCATATCTTCTGAAAAGCTATGCCTGAGCACCTGTGGGCAAGACAGCAAAAGGATCACCTTTCAGGCCTGCACTGCTCATGCTGATGTACTGCCTTCTCTAAAGGGGTAAGGGTGAAGCAGACTCAGAGAGGTCCTAGGACAACCTCTTCTCATTCAGCATCGGTGAGCTGATCTGCTTCAGTATATGCAGCTTGCATCACTGCTCTGTGAGACACTGAGTAGTCATTCTGCATTCCTCATAGCAAGGATCTTTCCCTGTTCCTCAACTTTGCAGTGCAAATTAAAATAAACAAACCANATTTGGTATAAAGCTGAGGCATCACAACTGTCTTGCCCCTCTCTTTGCCCTCTTGGACCACTTTGCTAGCTTTGCTCAGCATGGCTCAGGTCCTCTTTTGGNAAAAGGATCACCTTTCAGGCCTGGACTGCTCATGCTGATGTACTGCCGACTCTAAAGGGGTAAGGGTGAAGCAGACTCAGAGAGGTCCTAGGACAACCTCTTCTCATTCAGCATCGGTGAGCTGATCTGCTTCAGTATATGCAGCTTGCATCACTGCTCTGTGAGACACTGAGTAGGCATTGTGCATTCCGCATAGCAAGGATCTTTCCCTGTTCCTCAACTTTGCAGTGCAAATTAAAATAAACAAACCAAACCAAAAACAACAACAACAAAAAACCCCAAAGAGTATCATTTTATTTGTTTAGCATACAGGTAATTAGGAAATAATGACAAATGGTAAATCATAATCATAAATCAAGAATTTTACCTCTGTGTTTTTTACTCACCCCTATTACATCTGAAATGATGACTGAAAATATAGGTTGCAAGGCCCCGTTGATAATTGCGCATAAAGTTCCTATAACAAAGTATGGCCATTCAGTTTTATTCAACTCCATAATTTTAAAAAATGAAACTGGAGGTACGCTTTTATCCTAAAATAAAAGGATTCCATCAGCATAAATATAATACATTAATGGAGGGAAATGATGATGATGTATATTCTCTGTAATATGCTCCTTATCCCATGCAGGGAAACCCCAGAGTAACTCTTCTTTGAAAACTGTATTAATTAACTGCAGAAATTCTTATTGTTACTCAGTATCCAATAATAATAACATAAAAGAAGAAAGAAAAGACCTACAAACACTATACAAACTCTCATTTCTTGCAATAATAACAACCTGAGCCCTTCCCTGGAAGGATTACTCACAAATCCCACTTACCCTTTGTGGGATTATCCAAAAAAAGCAATTGCAAATCTAAACCACTTATTTTTGAATATGATCTCTTGCAGGTTTAGGTCATTAGCTAGCTCGATAGTTATATCTCAGTTTTCATTAAGTTATTTGATGGCACAGGCATTTTAGACAATGGATAATAAATCAGACAAAAATAATTATTATTTCCCATTCAGGTGTGTTGAGTTACATGACTAATTCCTTGGGGTTTCTTTCTTTTGTTCTATAATTAATTAATTTGCCACTTAGACTATTCCCATACTGACAGAATAATTTAGGTTGGAAAAGACCCGTGGGATCATAGTGTCCAACCATTAACCTTACAAGTTCACTCCTAGACCATATCCCCCAACACGACATCTAAGCGATTCTTAAACACATCCAGGGATGGTGACTCAACCACCTCCCTGAGCAGCCTATTCCAATATCTCACAACTCTCAAGTAATTTTGTTTCATAATATTACTCAAATAAACTAGTTGCAGTATAATAAAAAATAAATTTTAGCTTCAGGGGAAAAGAGAGTGTCCATAAAATTCCTGTGTGATATTGTCAGTTTTTGAGTCTTTAACCAGATATATAGGAGGTCTTTGCACATTTTGTTAAAAGTTACTTCCTTTTGAGTGGGATCATGTTTCTTTCTTATCGCATTAGTTATGGAAACCACATGCAGATAAAAATACAGAAAAACTCACAAACTGATCAGTTTTTACATCAGGTTCATCATTCTGTATTCTGAACCTCTTTATGCTTTTCTTAGTAGATTGTCTTTTTTGTCCAGCCAGTATTGATCCCTTTTGTGCCTCCTCTGAGACAGCAGTTCCTTCTTCCTGTAATTGATCCTCAGTTCCCAGTGCCTGAAATGAAACAGTACAATGTTAAAAATTGTTTATGATCATATTACTCTGTACTTTTACATGATGATTGATTGTAAATAACAACAATTTTTGTTAAGAAAAATGGAAGATTTATAAGAACAGAGCAATATTACAAAGCTCAAGCAAGTACTGAAAATGGAAATTCATTAAGTCCTCTCTATACTCAGTCGAAAACCTGCCAATACACTAACACTTGCAAGGGGGAAAAGTTTTAGCCACAGAGATTTCTTTCTTTTTTTTGGCAAGTTAAATTGTTCTGAAAATGTATAG
Organism: Chloroceryle aenea; assembly: GCA_013399075.1. Classification (NCBI taxonomy): domain Eukaryota; kingdom Metazoa; phylum Chordata; class Aves; order Coraciiformes; family Cerylidae; genus Chloroceryle; species Chloroceryle aenea. The sequence continues at coordinate 3,007 of VWZY01005015.1, read as the reverse complement.
GAGAGCTAAATAAGTTAACTGAAGAAACCCACTGGAAAGCCTATTTAAAATGCAAAAAATATATAAAAGAAACTTAAAGTAAAAGCGAATCAGAAAGTCAACAAGAGGGACTTTAAACATGAGGGAGCCATGAAGAGTAGGAGCAAGACTTCCAGCCGCTTTAAAATTAAGGCCTGAGAGAAACTGATAAATTCAGGAGACAGCTTGAGAGATAATAAAAAGGACAAGCATTTCAAAAGCACCTGAAGGCTAAATGTGAACTAGATGAGCCATAAAGATGCCCTCCAACCTGAGTTATTTTAGAATTCTATGATTTGGAAAAGTAGTCTGAGAATCAATCCATTCCAGCACTTCATTTTTGCCACAATCTTAATTTTTCAGCTTCTCACATACTTTAGTTTTAAAGTCACACTTTTAAATACATTTTATTTTTGTTTTTCTTAGAATTCCTGTAACTTACAACTTGGAATTAAACTTCCATATTTTAATTAATATGAAGTTTTCTTAATATGAAGGTTAGTAGTCTTCAGGGAAACTTGTTTCTCCCGAGAGTTCCACTACTCAGAAAACACCGCAAAGCTGGAGGTACCTTTGGCAGCAATTGAATTCAGTTAACTCAATAGCACGAAGTATATGATAAAAGCTATGAAAAAATGTTTGTGAAAAAGCTACCTGCATATTAACGAGCTTGCAGTAAATTCCCTTCTGTTCTATTAATTCATTATGAGTCCCTTGTTCTGTGATGACACCATTTTCAAACACAGCGATAAGATCTGAATTTCGAACTGTTGATAAATGATGAGTGATAACAAGTGTAGTACGTCCTTTCCTGACCTGGAAAGAGCATAACAATGGCCCCATATTAGCATTGTCAGGTACATATGATACTTGCCTTCTTCATACTAGAGTTGAACAAATCATTTTAAACTGAAAAATTTTCCTTGAAAAGGGTGTTCTAGTAAAGATCAAAACTGCCAAATGAGATATACTGAATTTCACAATATTTTTCAGTTCCTCTAAGGTAAATGAAAGTAAAAATGTAGCTTAAATCAAATATTACAAAATATATTTTATTTGAATATTTGAATTAAAGTACTTTGGTCTTGTTTGTTTTTTGGGTTTTTTTTTCATGTTGGACTGTTGCTTTCTAAACACAAACATCTAAACTTCATTTGTTTTGAAACTGTCCCTTAATATCTTTCCAGGCTATGTATCCAGTTTTCAATGAAAAAACCACTATCTACCATTAAGCAAGTCAGTCATAATTCCATTTCAGAGAATTTCACAAATATTAAAAATTAATCACTTAGCAATTTTACGTGTTCTAAATTATTCAACTGAAAAAAAAAATCTAAAATTGTACTTAAAATTATACTTCTATTACTCATGTTGTTTTTCCATCCTTTCACTTACTCAAAGATAATAAAATAAATCCTATTAACATGTAGTTTGATATGACAGAGATATTTTTACAGGCACATCGTGACAGTGTGTGCTGGGCTAAATCAGCGATAATGTCTAATGACCCAACAAGGGAATTCAAACTACATAATGAAGTTTAAAAATCTTCACTTAACATTTGAATTGCTAGAATAATGGTTCAATAAGTGTTTTACAATTAGGAAATGAAAGACAAAACTGTAACATGTGTAATATTCTCAATGAATTTCCAGCTAAACCTAATATCTTAATAGTGTCACATGATTTTAAGAACTGGAAATGACAGCTGCAAGAACTGGAAATGACAATCCTGCAAGAAATGGTAGGTATTTTCTTGGTAGTCTGAAAGTTTCACTACATCTGAGATGACCTTGAAAAGTTAAAATCACATCAAGGTGTAGAAGAAAATCAAGTTAATGTCCTTATTCATAAAAAGCAGAACATCTCATCCACATAAAGTGTAAAAAGACGTTCGGCAGAGGTTTGGTGTTGCCTGCAAGGAATAGAGTCTACTCTAGATCTGATGTAAATCTTTTATGGAGATACATGTTCAGCACAGTGAGAAAGGGAAAAAGTAGACAAGAGGAGGACAAGTGAATACTTGACAGCCTAGGTTAGCTTCATCTTGCTTAACATCAGCAATCTCTGGGCTAGCCTAGTTTCAGCAAGTCTTTCTGGCACACTCTGCCAAAAACATCAACAGGGAGATCCATCTCACCGTACAACATACTTTAAACACAGGTGGGGAGGTGAGAGGCTAAATAACTTGTTCAAATGAGCTGCATAAGTTTTATATTGCAGCAGTTAGTAGGGATCCCACAAAATAGGTCTCAATCAGCAGTTTCCTGCCTGCCTGTGTTTGAAATTCACTTTATAGAACATAAACTGGGAGAAAGATCCATGAGTGTGCTAGCTTGTGTAGTTTCACAAGGTAGTGTGAATTCTCAGTAATTAGGACTAGTAGACAGAGAGTCTGACTCTCGCTGAAACTAGTGGCAAATAGGCATGCAGGTAAAAATTACAGACTAAAATATCTTTGAAGATGAGAATGTAGTTTCTGTTGTTTGATTCTTCCAGATACAATACTGCACAATAGGTAATGTAAGGTAATGTAATTCTCCTGAAGCACAATAGCATATGGAGGCAAAGTGCTTTCTAAAGATATTGTCCATAGATCAACAATGATCATTGCTGGAAATGTTTATGCAAAGGTGGAAATCTGCATTCATCCAGATTCTATGCATAGATGAATAGAACATAGAGGGAAAACCCCAATGTATATATTTCATTCAGTCTGAGGAATATGTGGAACTATTTTGCAAATGGTTTCTACATTTGCTTAGAGAAGAAGACAAGAAATACAGGTTTGGATATTTTTTTCAGTTGTCTAAGTAGTTTAGAAGTTATGTCTAGACAGCAGTCAATGTGTTGCAGCTGCTCTCAAACACATCCTTGAGTTGGTTTTGAATTTGCTGGGTGTTATTAAGAACATAGCGTATGTGAATCCACAAACCTCCTTGAGAATATTTAGGTCTCAGCATATTGAGCTCTCCAGTGTTCCAAAGAC
>VWZY01005013.1:545760-572028 GCA_013399075.1 Chloroceryle aenea | reverse complement strand
GCGCAGCAGTGGGCGGGTTACAACTCGTTACTGTGAATGGAACTACGAGTTGCTTTTTCCCAAACGTCTTCCCGAGATGGAAATTCCTGATGCCATAAAATCTCTCAGGTCATGGATGGCCCCTCGAAGATCAGGACGATGCGAGGTGTGCCTCGATGGATTTTGTAGTTAGGCATCCCTCATAGAAAGCTATTATTAAAGCAATGATAGTGCCATGGGGTTGGAAATATGTAACAAAGTGCAGAGTGAGGAGGTTTTTACTCTTTGAAATATTGTTATTGGTGTATCTGAGAGTTTTCCAAGTTGCTGATGTCAGAGTTTAGGAAAAAAAAAAAATCACAAGCACTAAAAATGGTCAAAGGTGTTTGTTCACGTGCCAAAGACTGTTATATCCTCTTCTAAGTCCATTTAACAGTCCGTTTTACTTGCAATTTAAATATATTTGTAAGGATGCCTGAAACTCTGAATTCCTCCTTATAATTCTGTCTGTTCTGTCAGCTGCTACTTCCAACGCTCCTCATTCTTTTGTACTTGGAGTCTGCTCACAAAGAAATTTAAGTGTGATGAAAGTAAAATGTTTTGCAGTATTGTGGGCACCTCAGTTGTGTGTAATTTTATTCTTCAGCACAGCAATATTCAGCTTCTGACATACAGCTTTGTTGTGTATCTGTTATGGAACAATAAAATTTTACAATTTCTTAATTAGGGCAGTAAACTTTCCCCCTAGAATTATTGTGTAACACTTAATTGTAATAAACTTAAATCTCTCATGCATAATATTTGATTGCATTTCATAAATGGGTCGTAACAGCTGCTTATTTTTATTTTTTTTTTACCAAATTATACATGCATTTTGGATTTTATCTTTTGGACAAACTCAGTATTTTTGTTCTCCTAAGGTTATTCCCAGTTTGATTTTGATAAATGCCATGATTTACTTGACTTAATAACTTTTCAAATACATATTGTTTTCATGTTCTTTCATTCCTTTGTTAATGATGACGGGTTTGTAGATGGACTTGATGAATCAAAGAGAAGCCATGTCAGGATTTTTTCAGTGAAAAATGTTTTGATTAATATTTCATTGTTATGGTTACAAAGACTCAAAGTTTCTTTATGGTGAGAATGCAAGTTAACATAAAAACCGAAAATGGAGATAAGGTCTTGATTGAGTAGAAGTCAGTTTAACAATTTCAGTTCTACTGCATCAGATTTTCATGAAGGTGAAGTTAACTTTTCAGTGATGTCACTGGATATGTCATTCTGTTATCCTGCTAAAATGTATCTGATGATCTCATTCTTTCTTCCCAGAAATACAATCCTTCTAGTCACGCAGTAAATTGTTAAAGCTTTTGGTCTAATAAATCCATCCCTGTTGAAATGATTCTTGCTTATAGTATGTTAGTAGAAAGATTGCATCATTTGATGGAAAAAACTTCAGGTGAGAATTTAAGGCACAGGGATACACTGTCCTGTGAGTAACTAAAAGGCAGAGATAAATATCTTTTTGGGATGATGTGATATTCCTGGTTATGCAGTGGGTATAAAAGTTTTTCCATGAGCTGTTTTGAAGGGATATAAAAAATATTTCACCACACACATCTAAATGCAAACTGTTTTAAGATTTTATTTTTTGTTTTAATAGACAGTAGCGGGTCTTTTAAACCTAGAACTGAAAGCTGGGTGGTAGCAGTAGTAAGATAAGTGATAAATCTTGACATTTGTAGGGTGTTCTCTTCTAGACTTTTTTTTTTAAGGGATAAGCCACTTATCTCACTTTTTTGGTGGTAAACAATCTGGATTGAGATGTTGGAAATTGTTTTTTGGGGGATTGAAGGTCACAGAGCAGTTCAGTGGAAGAATACAAAGATTTAAACAGAATCATGGAGAGCTGTGATTACTCCATCTGCACTGGGACAATTCCATCTTAGTCGTGATTCTCCTCCCCCCTTGTCGCCTTCCCCATTCTCTCCAGTCCTACTCTGAATCTAAATAGAAACTGCCTCTATTATTAAAGGGAGCTAACGAAAGGGTGCAGATGCAGAAGGTGTGGAATAGAAAACAGCAGCTGTAATTCCATTTTTTCAAAGGAGAGAAGTGTTATTATGGTTCACATGAGGTGATGTAATTCTTGGTCTAGAGTTTTAGCTGTTTGAGCGAGGAGGGAAGGCTGTTTATAGGGAAACTATGCAATAGAAAATTTAAAGGCAATCACTCTATTTGTGAGAATCCATAGAAGTGCTTTTCAGCTTTCTTGATGGGTCGTATTTCTTCTTTCTTGGACTCTTTCCTACCCTCTTCCTGACTGCTGCTTTCCAACCTAAATTGGTTAGGCACTGAAGTAGGAGAATATTAGCATTGGAGTTCAACTACTGGGAAGTTTAACGTGAGGCCAGAACAAATAATCTTTGCAAGTCTTCTCTAAAATCAGCTTTGTCATTTTTACTTAAGTACTTATTTTGAAGCAATTGAGAAAAATATCAATGAAGATGTTCTTGTTGTTTATACAAATAACACAGCGGGGTGAGCCTTTCAGATATTGATCTGCTCTTACATACAGCCTGCCCAAGTACCAGCAAGAACCAGGCATCATGCAACTGTGCTCGCTTGAAGAGAGCAGATGTATCAAACTACATCAGTAAAATTATCTCCTTCAAAGGAATGTGACGACTTCTGTAATGTTAAGGTGATTTTCTTCAAGTGGTGAAAAAGAAAGCGACGCAATCTTGAGCTATGTTGCTTTGAATGCATGTGCCATAGGAAACAGAATAAGCCAAGGAGAAGAGCTATTAGAGAGAAATTCCCCTCTTTGAATATATGCTTCTGTGATCATCATGTATCTTAGCAACATCTTGGGGATGCTGTGTGGGGGAGACGTGCTGTCAGTTACGAATGACGATGGACTGAGGATGGAGGAAACAGACAATGCCTCCCCTAGTAGGCAAAACACAAAGCAAACGGTGTGCTGGAGCACTTTGGTGCCTTGGCCATTAAGTTGCAGGTCCTGGTGTTTAACTGGCACCTTGGGGTCTGTGCTCCTCTGTGTCTTGTCGGAGCTGGTCCCCTCAACCGATCAGAATGACCACTGTGCACCCTTGACTGGGGTATAAAGGGGGTCCTGCCTAAGAGCTGGACGAGTTGGTTCTTTGCAGAGCAGCAGTTCTGGGAGTCGGACCTTCCCCTTGGACATGCCCTCCAAAGGCACTACCATGGTGTTAGTGAGTCTCCTTGGATCAAGTGAGCTTCATTCCCCCTTTGAGTGAGTGGTGTCTTGGGCATTCTGGTGTGGGACATTTCCTTCCCCTTGATGACTGAGCATGTGTCCATTTTGGTTCATCTTTTCTTAAGGTTTAGGAAGGAGTTGTGTAGTAGTTAATTCACAACAGATATCCGAACCTGTCAACCAGGGCAACTTCGGTTACAGTAAACCCCATTTTGTATAGTGACTGCTGGTTGGTGTGTGGGCATCTCCGGGACATTTGCTGTCATAGTCAGCAGGATGTCAAGGAAGGAATTGCTATGGAGGCACCACTGTGTGCCTTCTGCCTCAGATGAAGTGGTCCAACCCCATAGAGGTCGTCGTGAAGCTGGGACAAGTCCCCATAAGGTGTTGGAGTGGCGCAGATCAGGGGGCCATGTGTGCCATCCTGGGGGGTGTCTGTGGTTCTGCGTGCACCATCCTGGGGTTCGCTTCAGGCGCAGAAGCCTCTGGGCTTCGGGAAGCTAAAGCTCGGTGCTTGGAGAGAACTGATAAGAGAAAAAGAGCAGGTTTGTTGATTGAGCTGATAATGGCACAGACAAAAAAATCCCCCTAGGTCTATCCAAATCCACAAGTTAATCAGGGGTGTGGACCCAGAGCACTCTGATGGAGACAGCTGGGGAGACACTGATGAAGAGAGTGCTGATGGAACTGAGTGAATGGAAGAAAAAGAGGTGCGCCCTGTTATTAAAACAGAGACGCGTAAGGGACCGTGGGCGGAAACCCTCTGCTGGTACCACCCTGGGCTCAGGATCCGAGCTCAGGTCTGCTGGGGAGCCGGGTGATACCGAAACAGAGTTATTTGTGGCGAGTCTCTGGTGGGAGTGATCGGACACTGCTGAGTGATGATGAGGCAGACAGCTCTTGGGGTCCCGGAGTGTTTCTGAGCACCAGGCTGGCAGGCGACCCGTCGATCACATCCCAGGTGTCTTTTTAGGCTGGGGGTGTAGGGAAAAGGGGAGAGCTGGTGGTTACCCGTGTTCATACAGACACATGTTCATACAGGAAGGAAAGCTCCAACTGGTAACCTGTGTGAAGCGGTCCGTGTCCCTGCATATCCACTGTCATGTCACAAGTACCATGTGTGCCCAGCACGTGGAAGGTCACTGGGTGGATTATAGCGTAGAGCAGGTGGAAAGGAGGAGATGTGACTGTTACTGTTTTGCAAGGGCTGCTTGACATCATTGGCTCTTTCCAATGAGACTTTCTGCTCCTCTCTGTACTGCTCTTGTGCATTCGTGGTAAGAATGTGTGCCTTATTCAGGATTTTATAGACAAATTTATCTTTAATTCTGATCTGTCTTTGTGCATGGGGAGGGAGCATAGGGGAACATGAGCATAAAATATTTCTTTGTTTTGCTTGATAACTGCTCAAGACTTAGTAGTCAAAACTTTCCCATTACATCTCCACACTGATTTTCTTTGTGCTAATAGAGGTTGCAAATCAATAAAGACCCACTGAGAGTAAAACTGTTACTCTTCTGTAGCTATTTTCAGCTAAACTCATCTAGTTCTTTATAGTTTGGGCTGCCCTGGACTATTTTAATGTGCGAGAACTGTCCCTTAAATGAACGTTTTCCTCTTGTTGACCTCTACAGATGTGGTTCTGTCTATTGAAAAGCTTCAGTAAGCAGAACTTCATTAATCAAGTACATAGCTCATAAATTTGTTTAAATGGTATGTGCTGCATAAAACACCTCACTTAGTCTGTCCTGTGTGGTACCTAATGGAATATTCAGATTATTGAATTTTTGCACAGACGTTTTCACACTCTTGGTTATTGAAATTATTATGTGCTTGTGTCACCATCACTCTTTAATATGTTGTTCTCTACCTACTTTTACTAAGCTGTTTGGTGGAGTGTTGGGAGTGTTTATAATGAATTAATGGTTTCATAATGTTTCATTAACAGGCAGAAGCTGATATACGTGTCAGAAAATTGGAATTCAGTGATCGCTTCATCAAGGAAGTAAACATGAATGAAGCAAAAATTAATCATGAACAGAAGCAAGTAAATAGCAAGCATCAGGTCACATCAGACAAGTTTTCATCACTACCAGCATCAGTGGGTGGTGCTAAGGTAGTGTACCATTTGGCAAAAAAATAAAATCTTTTTATTGTGTAGGACATCTTAGGTAGAGTGGCCTTAGGTTCTTCTGCAGTGTGCCAGGTGAGGGACGGTGCCATCAGGTTTCCACTACCTGCTGACCCCTGTTAGTCTGTTGACATAATATGCATCCTATACATAGGATGTGGGCTATCTATGGCTACTGCTTTCTGGATACTAAAAGAATTCCAGGTAAGTGTTGGGTTTTGGTTGTTTTTTTTTTTTTTCCTGTGCTTGCAGAAACTTTTTGGTCTTTCTTATTTTGCTCTTGATGTAACATTGCAATCTGGTTGTGAGCAGTTGTACATAAAAATGGCATAGTCTTGATTATCAGGGTAGCTGGACTAAGCTCAGAAAACAGGGTGCTGCATTTCCACAGGCAATACTAAAAATGTTGTTGCTATTGTACGTAACTGGAGAGAGGATTATCATCAGAAGTGCTGTATTAATTGTGTTGTGGAACTGATTTAGGACCTGTCTTCAGAATCAACCTGTACAGGCCTTGAAAATCAGGATGAAGGATTATTACTAAATGGTACATTTAATGAGAAGGAATCTGCAGAGTCTTTTCAGGAAGCTTTGCTTCAGTGGAGAAAAGGTGATCATGATCACAGAGAACAACTGCTTCCCAGTCAGGTCCTATCAGGTATGATTTTTGTTTTAGTTTTAATTGCATTTTAAAAACATTAGGAACCACTGTGGTGAGCGAGCAGATTCGAGATAGTCGGATGTTTTGCGAGAATACTAAATGTTTCTTCCTAAGTTTTCTTTCTGTGTTCCTTTATAAATTAACAGCAACCTCTGAAGTTATTCTTAGTAACCTGCAGATGAGTGTTATCCCAATTCTTGTAATGAACTGTGATGTTGGCCAGATTGTTCAGCTTGTACTTTTCCATGGTGTTGTTTCTCATGTGAGACTTTGATATGAACGGTAATTCTCAAGCAGAAAGTCACAGCTTTTAGCTGAGCCAAGGGATGTGCATGGCTCGGGATTTTGTTTGCTTTATCAAAGTACATTTTCTGCTTGCCTTCCGTAGGCTCTTAATATTTCTTTGTCTCAGTGAAAAGCTGCAATCAGTTGAAGTATGCATGAAAAAACATGGAAAAACCCTCTTGTCTGATTGGATTTGTGTGAGCTCTGGTCTCTTTCCTCTAGTCCATGGCTTGTGTTTGTTGATTTTTGTACAAAAATCACTATAATGATTCATCTCTCTTTCTTTTTTTTTTTTCTTGTGATATGGTGGGATTTTTATCCGTGGAGTCACCCCCAGTGTGATAACATACCTTTGTGTGAAAAGCTGTATTAACTGAGTTTTTACTGGCTACCCTCATGGCTGACTGTTGCATAAATATAATGCTGCTGCCCATTGAAATTCTGGAATTCTGCAGAGACTTAGCAAGGCATAGACTACTAATGTGACAGTCATTAAAAAAAGATTGTAGTTAAATAGCAAATTTCTAAGTCTGAATAATAACAATAAATTGTTTAAAAAATGTTTCTAATAGAATCTGTGGGAGTTTGTGAGGTACAGACCAATCTTACTGTTGCAAAAGAACCTGTCCAAATTGAATTCAAGAAGGATGGCCTGAGCTACATGGAAAAGCTCTTGCTTAAGAAATACAGAAGGTATTGTTGAAATTGCAGCCAGAAATATTTAATAGCATTAACAGAAATTCCATTGAAACATTTCAAATACTAGATGTATTATAAAGATTTTAAGATGACTGTAGAGAGGGTGCCTTATAAAATAACCATTATAATCAGAATCAATGATTTAATACTTCAGAATTCCTGCTGAGGTAGTATTTGGAGGGATTCTCTTTGCTATGAGTTTATTATAGAATTTCAAGACTGGGACTGATATGTGGTTGCTTGATTTTGGGCCATTTACCACAGGGATTTTATAGAGGTATAAGTATACTTTTATAAACATTATAGAGGTGTTTTGTTAGTCCCTGAGTTGTGAGGTCATCTCAAAGAAATTATTAGTAAGAGCTGCTGCTCTTTCAGCAGCAGATAGTGCTGCTGCAGTAGTGTCATCTTTTGGGTTTGGTTTGGCTTTGGTTTGGTTTTTGTTTTTAAAAATGTCTGTGATATAGATAAAAAATGATGACTTGCTAAGATTGGTTTCTTTTCCTTTTTTAGAACTCCTATTGATCAAATTTCTGGTAGTTGTGTTAAAGATTTAAGGTCTGTGCAAACACTGAGTGTACATGAGGCTGTGACTGGAGGAGATGACGATGATGATGATGTCAGTGACTTAACAGGTGTAATAGATTTCTGGTTTTTTGAATCTGTTAAATACCTGGGTGTTTATTTTGCTGTGATTGCTGAACAGTTACATACCTAAGCAATTTCCGCTTAAAGTAATAATCAAAGGAGAAATTTATGATGCTTCATAATAAAAAAATTGCATTTGTATAAGTGAATCTTGAATGGGAAGAAAATCAAATGCATCCAACTAACTGTATTTTTTTAGTTGAAGATGTGAGGAGATATTGGACATCTGTTTTTGGAGAGCAGGTACCCAAAACTGTTTCTGAAAGGGCAGAGCCCTCCTTGAAAATGGAGTTCCTTGATGATGTAAGTATGTAATACAGAACTTCACGAATCTTCAGTGATTTGTGTAAATGTTGATCTGTTCAATATGTAAAGAAGCAACAGCTAAATAATTTAAAATTAAAAAATAGTGCATTTTTTTAATCTTTTCCATACAAATGTGGAAAATGTAGCTTTCCCTGTAATTTTTTTCTCCTGTTGTGTCCAAGGTTACAGAAATTATGCAAAAATATACAAATAATAAAAAAATAAATTCTGCAAGCTTTTAATCACTTGAGTTAATGTTGGGAGGTTTTTTTGAGTTCTCATCTATTGCTGAGTGTGTGGCTTTTTTGGTTTTGTTTTTTTTGTCTTTTGGCAAGGACTTGGAAGAATCATTGAATGTTTTGGTGATTGAAGCTGGGGCTATGGGACAGAATAATCAAGGAAAAGCTGAACTATTGGAGCAGTTTGGAAGGTATCAGAAATGCCAAGGTTATTTGGAAGGGAAGAGAATCATCATATCCTCTTAGTTACATTCCTAAGTAACAGATTCTTTTATTTGCAGACAGTCGTGCGTTGTAGGAATGGGCAGAATCCTTGTTTGTAAACTGTTTTAAGTCATGTTTTAATAGATACATCTTCTTGTCTTCATCTCATGAAGCTTAGTTACTGCTTTCTCTTCCTTTACATTTCTTTCAAGATCCAGTCTGTGATTGCTGCTTTTGTGCTTGAAAGTTTTCATTTGAATGACCTCATGATATGGTAACTAGCTGTAAGACATTCAAATAACAGTTTGGCACTTAACAGGCAAAGGGCATGTTTACCATTAAAGTCGGTGAATAGTAAGTTTGTGTCTTCAGCTTTGTCAAGGAGCTACTAAGGTTTATTAATTGCCTGGAACTGGAGACACATCACTTCAAAATTTCTTTGTTTTGTTTGTTTGATCACTCCAATGTTAGGCCATATAAGATACATTTCTTCAGAAGAGTATGTCCCAAATTACAGGTAGAATTTCTTTTATATGTTCTTATCTCAGTTGGAGCAGGGACTAGTGTACAGACAAGTCTGTAACTGGTCAGTTTTGTGTACTTGTGTACTTTTAAGATAATTGCATGTGACTAATCTTGTAATCCAGGCAAAACTGATTGTCTTACTAGTTAATGATACTTGTGCAATTCTTCTGATCTCCCAAAATTTGTTATGATAAAATGTAATCTGTTTTGTTTATATATATTTTTTAAAATTTATTTATATTTTATTATTCTGGTCTTTCCTCCCTTTTCTGTTTCAAAGTGGTTCAGTAGCTGCAGATCAGAACGACACAGTTCAAGACCTTTTGTAAAGAGAAATTTTGGGCATAATGAGAAAGTCATCTTGCCACTTGACTTCCATAGCTGACACTCAATCTTTTTTGCCTTTTCCTCCTGACAGAAATCCTATTTCTTCCAAAGAAATTTCTCAAGGTAAATTTTGAGTTATTTGTGCCATATACATCAGTGTGTACAGTTTTAACATTCTGATATAGGATGTGACAGTTAATGACAATAGTTGTCCGAAAAAAATAGTTGAAGATCATTAAATTATGTAACATTCCCTGAGCTATTCAGGTCCCTTGACCACAATTTGATGGGCTGTGCAAGCTATTTTGAAATGATAGGCATCTGCTGTGACAGTAATCTCACAGCTGTGAGCTCATATTTGAGGGAGAGACTGCCTCAATATGAATTGTGTACTGAAAAGCAACTCATTCTAAAGCAGATGAAGTGATCTTACAAATCTCATAGTTTATCTGTACTGTATTAGATGTAATGCATGTCACCTGTCCTTTTTATGTAGAAAAATGCTTTTACTATGTAAAAGATAGATTGAGAAACCAATATAAATGATTACCTGTTCTGTGTGAAAGATCATTGTGTGTAAGGGTTGCAGTGCCTGGAGCATTGCCTTGAAATCACCATTGAAGCACTCTTAAGGGGTCCCAAAGATCTTACTCTGTGTCCTAAAATTACATAAAATGCTGTAGTTTTAATATCTAGAAATAAGTAAGTAATTTCTTATTCTTGCAAGTACCAAACAATTGGTCCAGCACTTCAGAACCTAACACTTGTTCTCTTTGCACTTAGTCCAATAAATTGGGTATTTAAGTCTTCTGATGTGAAAAAGTAAACAAAAGCTGACTAATGAGATGTGACTTAGGTGCATTTTTGGGCACAGGATAAAAATATAAATGTCCATATCTTGTATAAACAAAGCAAACCAACTTGCAGCATCATTTGCAGCCTGATAGTATGTATTTCAAACCACTGCACTATTAAGTGTTATGAAATTGCTACTATTGCAGTTCATATGCTGGCACTGGTTAAATTCTAGCATTCTAAATGTAAAAAATTACATTACCATGAAAAAGTAGTTGGAAATGTGTTAAGATTATTATCATGATCTAATGGTTTCATAGACAATGAGCTATAGGAACATATGTGTTAGGTGTGGAACTGGTGCTATAGTGTGGTGAGTGTAGTCCGTGTGTGTTGGGATCTCTGGATACTGGGCCCAAAGCTGATGAAAATTAGCTNAGTTCTCATCTATTGCTGAGTGTGTGGCTTTTTTGGTTTTGTTTTTTTTGTCTTTTGGCAAGGACTTGGAAGAATCATTGAATGTTTTGGTGATTGAAGCTGGGGCTATGGGACAGAATAATCAAGGAAAAGCTGAACTATTGGAGCAGTTTGGAAGGTATCAGAAATGCCAAGGTTATTTGGAAGGGAAGAGAATCATCATATCCTCTTAGTTACATTCCTAAGTAACAGATTCTTTTATTTGCAGACAGTCGTGCGTTGTAGGAATGGGCAGAATCCTTGTTTGTAAACTGTTTTAAGTCATGTTTTAATAGATACATCTTCTTGTCTTCATCTCATGAAGCTTAGTTACTGCTTTCTCTTCCTTTACATTTCTTTCAAGATCCAGTCTGTGATTGCTGCTTTTGTGCTTGCAAGTTTTCATTTGAATGCCCTCATGATATGGTAACTAGCTGTAAGACATTCAAATAACAGTTTGGCACTTAACAGGCAAAGGGCATGTTTACCATTAAAGTCGGTGAATAGTAAGTTTGTGTCTTCAGCTTTGTCAAGGAGCTACTAAGGTTTATTAATTGCCTGGAACTGGAGACACATCACTTCAAAATTTCTTTGTTTTGTTTGTTTGATCACTCCAATGTTAGGCCATATAAGATACATTTCTTCAGAAGAGTATGTCCCAAATTACAGGTAGAATTTCTTTTATATGTTCTTATCTCAGTTGGAGCAGGGACTAGTGTACAGACAAGTCTGTAACTGGTCAGTTTTGTGTACTTGTGTACTTTTAAGATAATTGCATGTGACTAATCTTGTAATCCAGGCAAAACTGATTGTCTTACTAGTTAATGATACTTGTGCAATTCTTCTGATCTCCCAAAATTTGTTATGATAAAATGTAATCTGTTTTGTTTATATATATTTTTTAAAATTTATTTATATTTTATTATTCTGGTCTTTCCTCCCTTTTCTGTTTCAAAGTGGTTCAGTAGCTGCAGATCAGAACGACACAGTTCAAGACCTTTTGTAAAGAGAAATTTTGGGCATAATGAGAAAGTCATCTTGCCACTTGACTTCCATAGCTGACACTCAATCTTTTTTGCCTTTTCCTCCTGACAGAAATCCTATTTCTTCCAAAGAAATTTCTCAAGGTAAATTTTGAGTTATTTGTGCCATATACATCAGTGTGTACAGTTTTAACATTCTGATATAGGATGTGACAGTTAATGACAATGGTTGTCCGAAAAAAATAGTTGAAGATCATTAAATTATGTAACATTCCCTGAGCTATTCAGGTCCCTTGACCACAATTTGATGGGCTGTGCAAGCTATTTTGAAATGATAGGCATCTGCTGTGACAGTAATCTCACAGCTGTGAGCTCATATTTGAGGGAGAGACTGCCTCAATATGAATTGTGTACTGAAAAGCAACTCATTCTAAAGCAGATGAAGTGATCTTACAAATCTCATGGTTTATCTGTACTGTATTAGATGTAATGCATGTCACCTGTCCTTTTTATGTAGAAAAATGCTTTTACTATGTAAAAGATAGATTGAGAAACCAATATAAATGATTACCTGTTCTGTGTGAAAGATCATTGTGTGTAAGGGTTGCAGTGCCTGGAGCATTGCCTTGAAATCACCATTGAAGCACTCTTAAGGGGTCCCAAAGATCTTACTCTGTGTCCTAAAATTACATAAAATGCTGTAGTTTTAATATCTAGAAATAAGTAAGTAATTTCTTATTCTTGCAAGTACCAAACAATTGGTCCAGCACTTCAGAACCTAACACTTGTTCTCTTTGCACTTAGTCCAATAAATTGGGTATCTAAGTCTTCTGATGTGAAAAAGTAAACAAAAGCTGACTAATGAGATGTGACTTAGGTGCATTTTTGGGCACAGGATATAAATGTCCATATCTTGTATAAACAAAGCAAACCAACTTGCAGCATCATTTGCAGCCTGATAGTATGTATTTCAAACCACTGCACTATTAAGTGTTATGAAATTGCTACTATTGCAGTTCATATGCTGGCACTGGTTAAATTCTAGCATTCTAAATGTAAAAAATTACATTACCATGAAAAAGTAGTTGGAAATGTGTTAAGATTATTATCATGATCTAATGTTTTCATAGACAATGAGCTATAGGAACATATGTGTTAGGTGTGGAACTGGTGCTATAGTGTGGTGAGTGTAGTCCGTGTGTGTTGTCATCTCTGGATACTGGGCCCAAAGCTGATGAAAATTAGCTGCTCTTGTTTGTGATTTTATGTCTTAGGGATAACTTCAGTGGAGGTTTCATAATTTAAGTTCATGATGAAAACAGAGTAGACTTTTTCATGAAAAAAAAAAATAAAAAATCACATTTTCAAGTTGTCTTTTTTTTCACTCTTGTAGAAGAAATGATCGTCTGCAGCCCTGAAAGAAATGCTATGCAACAGAAGAGTGTTAAACTAAAGACTATGAGACAATCACTTAGCTCCTGTAAACTACCAGAGAAGAAAACCAATACATATTCTCAAGAACTGGTCAGCATCAGCAATAGTGAGAGTTTAGGTTTGCCTGTAATTACAGAGTCTTCCATGGTAAAATATCCTTGTTTGCTAAATAGATAAACTATTTTGCTTAATCTACTTTCCCAGTTTAGTGTGAGGCAACATAACGTGTTCCTGAATCAGCTGAGAAATGGTGATTGTTGTACAGTTACCATGAAATACTCTACTGCTTTTTCCCATTCTTCTCCAGAAACTGCTCCCCAGAGCAATCATGAGTATAGTTTTAATCAGAGGATTGTCACAGCCTACCATATTTCGTACATAGGAGATTAAGGCCTCTGTGCTTTCTGCTGTATTGTCAGTCTTTCGTTGATGTTAAAAAAAAAAAACAAACAAACAAGCCTACAAAACCAAAAGAAAGAACAGACTAGTCTTAGACAAAAAAAATAAATGTGTGTTGGAGGAGAAGGCAGCTCTTCCCATGTTAGTATCAAGGTCAATTCACCTCTCAATTGAATGTAAAAAATTCCAGATACTCTTATCTAACCTAAATTATTCATATGTTCTTTTGCTGAAAATAAAATTGAAAGCAAAAAATCACAGAGGAGGTTGAGATATTAGATTTGGAGCCATTGTTGACAGTATTACTTCAATTGATGTCCACAAAGATAAGTGAAAGCAAACAAGAAAAACTGCTTTTTCATGTCTACAGTCAATCAGTGGAAGAATAGACTCAAATACAACATCAGCAATGGAATTTTGTAAGATTTTAAAGCATGTATCATGCAAACCCATCATCCTGATGAATATCTATTACACCGGGCTGTTGGAATCTCTCCATGTTTATGAAATGAGCAAGCATTTTATTAATCTAAACTAGCAACAGTAACTTACAAAGATTGCCATGTCTTTTCCTGTTTGTAACATCTTGGTGTTTTATTCAAGTTGCAGGATGTAGCCATGAGACAGAGATGTGTTTCTGCACAGTACTGGGGACTTGAAGGTTTCTTTGTTGTGTGCACAAACCCTAAAAAAGGAATGCTGGGAGCATGTTCTTCCCTGTGTGCTGCCTCTAGCCCTGTGGACTCAACTATCCTCTTTCCAGGTAATGGCAAATGAATCAAATCCCCAAACAATATACATATTTATAACTGTTGCTGGAAGACATCATTCTCTTCGTGTAACTTGAATCTAGCTTACTTTTAGAAGTCACTTTGGGGTAAACTGTCATGCCAGCACACAAAGCTGATGCTGTGGAAGGATAAACTAAACTTACTACCTTGAGGTAAATGACATCAATATCGTGCCATAGATTTATATGCTTCTTTATATCCCCTAATGTGAAACGACTGGTGAACACAAATATTAATTCCATCAACTCTATCCCTTGAATTTAAGCTTGTAGTGTGCTATATATGATTTATTTTTTCATGTTACATGTAGAAAATTTGTTCCAAGCCTTCTTTAAATCACAGACATTAAATGCAGCAAATAATAGTAAGAGTAAATGCATAATAATACAAACTGTGCAAATAATTTCCTCTAATTTTCATTTCAGGAGATGGAAAGTGGGTTAGTGAAACGAGCTTAAGTCAATATGCTGATGACTCTGTAGTTCAAGGTGTCTTAGAAGGTCAGTTGAATAGAATCTCTAGTGTTTTGGGTATAGTAGTTTATAAGCCATTATGGCATTGTTTTCATAAGAATGGGCTTTTGAGTTAAAAATTACCTCTTTGCAGCTGTCACTAATAATTGTTTTTATTTGGCTTAGTTTCTACTCCTGCCTCTACCCCATTCCTCCCCCCTTAGCTGGCATATTTAGATAATAAACTGTCTAGAACAAGATTATGTATTACTGTGTGTTTTGCAGCATCTAATATGATATGGTTTTGATCTAATAAAATATTTCTTCCTTCCTACTAAAATAAGTCCTATTACATGCACTAGAAGGAAAAAACTAATGCGCACCTGCATCTGGACTCTTTAGTTACTCTTCTCAATTTCAGCTGTCTCTGCCTCACCTTTACATTATTTCTGTCATCTTAAACAACCAGTTTGGCATTTTAATATTAAAAACATTGTGTGTGGAAATTGCAACTGTCAATTTTGATTCCCAGAAAAAATACTAGAAAGTGTCTATATTTTATTCACGTTGCTTTAAGTTACAAAAAGACAGAGACAGAGTTTTAAGCTTTTTACACACCTTCTCCATCTCCTCCATACCCCAAAATTTGTGCCACTGTACATAATAGAATTAATAAAATGAGGTTTTCCTGAAACATATGCCTGAAGTATGAGGTGCTATTTCCCAGTGCAATTGTAAACTCTCTATCAACATTTATTAATTCACAGTCTTAAGCAAAATTAATCATCTGTTCAGATCTATTAATAATTATAACTACAACTACTGTCATTAATAAGCTGAGATAACATTCTCTTCATGTGTACGATTTTGAATTATTGGAAGTGGTGACCTTTTCTGTTATTTCAGGGAGTGCTTCTGACAAACTTCAGTCAACAAATAGGCTACACTGTAAACTGCCTGGAAGTTGTCCAACAAACACACAGCCAAGACCAAAGAGTTCACTTAAACATGTGTTTGGAGTTGATGCTGAGATACCAGAGCGCAAGTGCCTTGATGTTACTAAACAAGAGGAGGAGTATCTTTGGGAGTATATTGCTGACCAAGAGGCTCTCTGTACTCTGGAGAAAGAATTACAAAGTTATACAGGTAAGTGACAATGCCTACAAGTAACATAACGAAAACAAGTAGCTGTTTCATTTGCCTTCCTGGACCTAACCGATCTTGATGCAAAAATGTAGTGACATCCTTCAAAAGCTACAGCTGTGAGATTTTTAACAGCTAATTCTTGTTGATATTGTGAAACTCTTTAAAATGGATAGTGCAGATATTGTATTATTTTGTTCATATTTTTTTCTGAAATGACCTAAAATATTTTAGGTCCTGAAAAATGTTACAGCTTAACTTCAGAAGATGTAGGAGATGTAACCTCCTCCAGACGACACTCAGAGAAGATATGTAGAAATAATTTGGATTTCCATAAAAACCTAGAGCTAAAAGACCACAGCAGAGTTGATACTCCCAGGTAAGTTAAACTTGCTGAGGTTTTTTTGGTGTTTTTTTTTTATGATGTAAAATGCTCAATATGCCAAATGTCTTGCCAGATCTGAAATAAAAACAGTCTTGATGTTTTGATTGTACTTTACATGCTGACTACAAATGTCAGCATGACCTGTTTTGGATGTTGGTGTTTGAAGCCAGTACACTCAGGCAGCTCAGATTAAGAATTAAGGGATATATTTTGTTCTTGTGACTCCAGACTATGTATTTGGGGACTATGTTGTTTTTGTTTTGTTTTTTTTTTTACTGTGTTCGCTTTTGTTAATATGCAGCACAGAGATTTCTGAAATACACTACTTAGAAATGATCTAAGTTCTTTACTTGCAAGATACCTTTAGAAAGAGCAGTAGAGAGCAGGTGTAGAGAACAGATGAGCCAGTTCACTTAACATTTAACTCACCATTTAACTCATTAGCATTTAAGTCACCGTAGTCTATGACACATCTCTAATGCAACCTTGGAGAGCAAGGATATGACTGGAAGCAAGGAAGTTCTCCAGAGTTCTGTCTGTCATTGATTTCTTATGATCTTGTAACTTACAAGATCTTGATGATCTTGTAACTGGTAAGGGTCAGTGCGACGCTGTGAGGTTAACTACATGGTGGTTGGGGGGTTTTGGTGGTTATTTTAATGTTCATAATAATGTTCATAATGCAGGTCAGGAGAAAACCAAACGGTATTTTCAATAGTGCAGTTAGTATAAATGAGACCTGCTTTCCTGGGTTACCTGTTCTAGGATGTGGGGCTTCTCTAGTACAGCACAATAGTGGCAATAGTTTTTACTTCCTACTTGTGTAAGAGGTGAAAAACTATGTGACAAAAACTGAGGGGGGTAAAAAATGAATAATGTAATGTATGTATACTTGTGAAATACACAGAAAAAGGTATTTTCGTGCCTTTTAGTTCTACTTACATGAACATACCTCACTAAAGCTTAGAGTAGCTTGAGGAATTTGAGTTGCTGAAAATCACTGTGGTTTGTTTCTCTTAAGGGACTGGGATGAAAGCCAAATGGATGATGAGGAAGAAATTCTGGAGGATAAGCAACAGGTTCTTGCATTACAGTGAACATGCAATGAGCTTAATGCAATTTCTGTCTTTGTGTATCTAACAAATGCAAGAAACAGATGAAGAGGTGTCTGAATGTTGCTCAGTTATTATTTATTAAGGATTGTTTTATAAAACTTCCAATAAAATTCTTTAAAATTCCTTGATTTTGGCTTTTTTATTAGTATGGAGAAGTAACAGAATAAAAGAAAATTGGTTTTATGCTCTTATTTTGTAGCTTTTTTTATTAATTTAATTTTTTTATAAGGTTCCTTGCCTGCAGATTGAATTTTATGTCAGCATGCCAGTTGGGGGTGATCTCTGTTCAGCATCTCACATTCAGCTGTACTGCAGGTTGACATTTTACAGGCCTTTTAAGATTAAGAGAACAAAGATGAAATGCAGGTGAAACATAATCTTGTGAATCTTGTGTGGTTTTGATTTCACTAAACCATTTTAATTTCTCTATCTGATCATGACAAGCCTCAGCTGTACTTCTGAACTTTCTGCATCTGTATTGTATAGAAGGTTTCTTCGTCCTCTTTTCCCTTTCCCAATTAATGCAAGGCTAGATGCAGTTAAGATAACTTCACTTGGCTGTCACATGCTAATGTGGTACTTTAATGCAAAGAGGGTTTGATGGTTTTCTGCTATCTTTTTGAGGAGATGCTTAATTGCATCCAGTAGTTGAGTAGTTTTCTGTGGAGGTGGCAGGACGTTATGGGTTTGAAATGAGCTAAGTGGTGTCTTTTGGTAACATCTTTAGGATTCTCAGACACAGCAGAATGGTCAACATTTTTTTCCTTCTTTAGCTTCCTCCGCTATGTTTTCGTTTGTTTTTTCGTTTAAGTTGCTTTTCAAAGCACTTTAAAAGCTCCCCCCTCTCTTCCCCCCCTCCCAAGTTTTGATCAAAAAAATTCAGTCATAAAGATTTCTGTCTGTTTGGGTTGGGAAGTTTTCAACGTGGAATTCTTTAAAAACCTTTGTCTGACAATTTTTCTTACCCATTTACAGGTAAGTCACCTGACAGGACTCTAAAATTAATGGTAATTGTTCACAGAGACATTCATATAGAAGTTTGGTATCCTGCTTTACATCTTCCACCTGTGTTCCACACTTATCTCGTAACTGCTTTAAATGAGAGTTTATAGAAGATGAAATTCAGAGAGCAATAAATATTGTATGTACTTGTGTCTATGTTGTTGTCCATTTTATATTTAATGAAAGGATTGTTTCTACTTCAGTTGTTTTTCACCACAGCAACAGTGATCAGTAAGTTAAGAAACTTCATGTCAGATGCCTTTTATTAAAGGTCATGATTTCCATCACTAAATTGGTTACTGAGGAAATGCAGATAGTTCTTGGAAATTAATTTTGTTTATAGCCTTAAATGTTTAAAGACATCTTTAGGTGCTTTTCTTGAACACCTTGTGGGTCTGTGTTGAGAGGTGGCAAGTGACCTTCGTTAAAATATCAGTGGAAACATTCCAATGCATTATTTATGTTCTGACAATGAAACCCATACTTGTTTGTATTCTCCCCATGCCGCTGGACTCTTGATGTAGTATGCATTTGTCACCTGTCCCCCCATCCATTATGTGCTATTATTAGGCAACATAGTAATCTTTTCAACAATTCTTTTACAGGAGAAAGTATTTCAGCAACTTTAATTCATAAAAACTAGAGCTGTCGGGCTGAACAGACCATTGATTTGATTTCCTGCCTCATTTGGTGTCTTTAAGGTGAGGGCATATTTTCCACTTCGGCTTTCTTTATAAAGTTTACCATATATTGATGTTTTATTACAGTAGTTCTTTGCCAAAAATTCCAAGAATAAAATCAGGAAGCAGGTGTTCTACTTTGTAGTTTAAAGCCAATGCTTTTCTCTCATGAATATAACCTGCTCTTTCTTTTTGAGTTACTTTTCCAAATACTCCCATTGCACTCGTTTCATTGCGCAGATGGGCTGAGAGCTTCCATGCTATTCCCAGCCCTTTCTAACTGGAAAACCACTGAAGCAGGTGCTACTGCAGTGTGTGCCTGGAGCCCTCAACAGCCAGGTTAAGTCTTGGTATTTGTGCTGCTTGAAGGTAGCTAGAAAGTCACTATTTACAACATCTGATTTTAACAGTTATCTCTTTCCATCTCTCTCTTTTTTTTTTTTTTTCTTGAAAGGAAGAAGTGCTTCTGATAGTGCAACTTTGGACGAAAAATAAGCCCCCTTCAATGTATTAGTAATGTCTTTGGTTAGGCAGTGACTTAAATGCATTTCAGTTTTGCATTCCTAGTTTTAACACTTGAAGATGTCTTTCTTGCACTGAATTTTGGTTCATTTGTGGGGTTTTTTTTTGCTTCCCCCTCCCCCCCTTCAAGATACAGTGATGGAACTGATATCCTAACTAAGGACCAAAAAGAACATCTGAACTGATGCAGTTCTGTGACATTAACAGCTTGTTTTTGTGTTGCAAGTAGAGCAAATCTAGTGTTGAAATCTTCCTGATTATGATTATGGATGTGGTTTGATGTACTTCTCTGCATTTCTGCCTTGATACAAATACAATGTGCACATTGTTATGTTTGGCTTGTTTTTCTCATTTCCTCCTCTGCCTGCTGTAGGGCTAAACCCAAGTGTCAAGGGATTTGCACAGAAAAATGATCTTTTTCTTTCTATTTAGAGAAAAAAAAGGGGGGGGAGTGAAAGACCAGTTTATTTTTTTGAGCTTCCAGCATGAGTCTACGTGTCCTTTTATGTACATTAACTTTTACGAGACATAAATCCTGTCAATTAACTTGGCAATCGGTTTGAATTTTGAAACAGATACCATGTTCATTATATAATGAAGTATTGCAGGATTTATGTGGACACACCTATTTTTCCATAGCCTGTCTAACTCTCTAGTTCTCTTTCTCTTTTTGTCTTCGAATGTGGCCATTTTCTGCTTTCCGGCAGCTCCAGTACAGTACATGTTGATGTAAAAGACTGCTTGGTGGGCTTCCCACTTGTAGTAGTTATATAGTAGAAGAATGGGTGAATCTGGTATGGACCTGGATTACTGGAGAGAGTTTGAGGGCTCCTTTGTTATCTTGGGAGCAAATGTTTCCTTTCTGTCCTTTCAACTAAAAATACATGCAGCGTGGTTTTTGTGTGTGATGTGTAAGCATTAGTATTCCAATCCTCCCAGCTTTTTTCCTTGATTGATTTTTTTTTTTTTTGGAAGAGCTTGGTGTGAGACCCAGGAAAAATTTGACTCCACCACTCTTCAGCTTAGAACCTCATTGCAAACATATTTAGTACCAGACAATGGAATAATTTGAGAAGGATGAAAACCTAGGAAGCATCTTCTGTCCATTGTCAAGCTTTATGACTTGTACCAAGACCAAGTTACTTGTACAGTTTACATGTTAGAGTGTTGCTGATCTAAGCAATTAAGGGTTAGCATATGGCAATAATCAAATATTTCTAGAAGCTTGGAGGAACACTTGTACTTCACAGAAATCTTCTGCCCATCTCTGAGGGGGAAACTCTACTCATACTTTAAGATTTTGAGCTTTACTATCCCCAATTCAGAATTATTTCCTACCAGACAATATTTCTTTCTTCTTCAAACTGATGGTGCATCGAGTGGAGCTCATACTGTTCTACTGAAATTACTGTTCTCTGCATACCTACCAGATTGCCTGGCATGACTTTTTTTTGAATGACTTTTACAGGCAAATCTAGCTGGTAGCATGTTGCCAAATATTTTTCAGTCACTTTCTGTATCTTGGTGCTTTAAATATCAATTCTTCCTCCATCCTTCCAAGAGAAATATTCAGCATAATGAGATACTTTCTTGCTGTAAGAGTGCCAGAGCCCTGGCCCAGGCTGCTCAGAGAGGTGGTGGAGTCTCCTCTGGAGAGATTCCAAACCCTCAACAATGCGACCCTGGGCAACCCTGCTGGAGCAGGGGGGTTGGATGATGATCCCCAGAGGTCCCTTCCAACCCCCACCATTCTGTGAATGATAATGACATCATGTGAAATTTGTGTTATTTGCAAGTGCTCCAAGATTTCTATTCCCTTCGTCTTCCTTGAAGTATCTTAGTGCATTTCAGGGAAGGTCATGGAATTGCGGGTAAAGGAGCATCAGACTGGCACTATCCAGCCCCAGGTTGCTGTGCTGTTATGCCAGATTCTAGTGTGTGTCTGTGTAGTTGCTTAATGTGAAACAGCCATGTTTTCATGACTATTTAATGAGCAAATATGCAGTGTAAAATGGATATGCCTTCTCAAAATACAGAGAAACTTAACAGCTGTCAATTTCTGTTCAATCCTTATTTCTAAAGCACTTACCTGGGAGTCCTTGAAATATTTTAATTGGCTGCCATACGGCTGGCTGCCTGATAATGTCTAACTTTATTTTTTTTATATAGAAGGAACACTCATCCAAGTAGTCAAGTTACAGAAGACACTTGAAGTGCTGTCTACTTCTAATGCAGTTGGCTGGACATACAAGAATGTATTGAGATTGGAAAGTGAGAATTAAGATTTCTCTTTTTTTTTTTTTTTGCTGTTCATGTTTCATTGAAACCAGTTCTGGCAATGAGTGAATTACATTGTCACATTTGTGACTCTGCTTGTGCTGGTACTGAAAAGGTCACTGGTACGTACTCTAAGACTCTTCCTCTAACAAGCAGAGCTCTGTTTTACTGTTTGATTCTAACCTTTAACAGACTTTAAGATGCTGTCATTTGCAGCATCTCATTTATAAAAATTAAGGGTTGTTCTTTCCTCCATCATAATATAGCTTATGTGCATCTCATTCAATTATCAGAAACACATAAAGCCAATTAGTTTTAATTTATCCAGACCCTTTAGATCAGGGAAAAGTACATCTGTCTTTTTCATTTCAAAAATAAATTCTGCAAATTGCTAGCCATCAACACAAGGGCATTTCTAAATTATATTGGTTGAGAGAAGTGACTGTGACTTTCTGTTTAATTAGGATTAAGTTGTTGAATATGCTTATTCTTTTTGTAAGGAAGGGAAACATGATCATCTACTTTATATGAATATTACAGATCAGTTAACAAGCACAAGAAATGGAAGCCTTAAAAAAGGCAAAACTAATTTGCGATATATTGAGGAATTTAAAGACCCTAAAAACCCAAGCTATCTTTGGTTTCACTAAAACAGGGATTTCAAATGCTGATTTCCAAGGGAAATTAGAGCAGAGATGTTAAGGAACAGTTATTTAGCAGAATATCTCTTCCAATGGTTTTGGTCTACTTCAGTCAAAAATGTCATGTGCACAGGCTTTGTGAGAATCAGAGGTCAGGTTTTTTAATCTGTTTCAACAGGTCACTTGAGGTTTGCTTACGAGTAGCAGCTAAAAAGGAAAGGGGGGAAAAAACAACCCCTCAACAAAGTTTGCAGTAGCAGGTGTGAAACCTTGGTAGGTTGGCACTGGATTCTGTTTAGTCGTTTAAAAAGTCTGAGGGGGAAAAAAGAACCCCTTGGCAAATCCTTCAGAATTTGGCCCAATGTGTACATAAAGCACTTATCTGAACCTAATATAACAAAAATAACCTATTAATATATTGAAGAATACAAACATATTTTAGGGTTTTCTTTTCTTTTGTTTTGGGAGGGCGATTTCAGTTACAGTACTTCTACCTCTTTTCTAAAAAGTATTTTGCAAGAAGAAATAGTAAAACTCCCATCAAGTTCCTTTCTCTTCTGTTGTCTGGTGCAAGTCTTCCATGTGTTACATTTGCTGTAGATTTCTCTCAACCAGGAATTTTCAACCTTGTAAAAAGAACTCCTTATTCCCTTGGGAGAGGCCTTCCATGATATTCTGGTGTAATAAGTTTACCATAAAACAAAGGTAGTGGATACAGGAACTCTTACATAAGCAGTTGCTTAATGATGTAGATGTGCTTCTTGTGAATTGGCAACTGCTCTTGGATCTACTTAAGATTCTGTTTGTAACCATAAATGTCTGTAATTGGGCAATCCATTCCATAGGAGGAACTTGGTGCAATAAGGAAATGACTGAGGCAGAGGAATGAAAAACTATATTCCTCTGCTGAACCATGGAACACATGCCGGCATGGCTTTCAACTTTGCAGTTTTTCTTCCTAGAAAACCCCTTTTGAGGGTAGAGAGGACAAAGTATTTCTCCAGTTGCTTGCTGGGACAGCTTTGGTTTCACAACTGCCCGGAAGGCTAACGATGACTGTTTTAATGGAGAGCACCTGTCTACTTTGGAAACCCATATGAATGAGAAATAGGAGCTGGAGAAAGTGTAGGACAACTTTTGCTTACAAGTTTTGAACAAAATCCATCCAAGTCCCTGTAGGGGGTGAGGTATTTGTAGTCCTCAGATGGTTCTTTGAAGTTTAAACCTCTGGTTTGGGTACTGATATATTTATTTCTCTGCAGAAACTGTATTTTCTTGCTTTTTGTCTGTGCTCCCTATAGCTCTGTGCTCTCACTTCCCACAGCAAGGTGAAATTCTAAGAGTACTTGTCTGGGCAGATGTCTCACAAGCTTGAGAGACTCCTGTTGTGAAGGAGGCCAAGACCAGGCCGGCTGGGAGTAGTCCCTGTGCCTCTGTCTTCCTATGTCACTGACCTGGAGATGGTTCGGAGCCTCTGTTCAGACTCAGAGAGCTCATCTTTTTATAACTATAGTGTCTCATGATGTGGTGTGACCAAATATTTCTACCAATGCTGTTTCTGCACCAGAGCACCCTGACAAAACATTTTATTTTTTTACTGTAGTTTAATGAATTCTACAGGGAAACCTGAAGAAAAGTTAATTGAATGGGACTCCGTTTGAAAAATGTGAATGCTTTTCTTAATGTAGTATTAATATATAGTCCTGAAAAAGTAACGCTCAGTTGTAGCATTTCTGTCTGGCTACTGTAGCTTGCCAAGTGTATATATACTTTCTGCATTACTATATGTCATTCTCCTATTTACTATATTACATTAGAATGAATGTAAATTAAATTATCAATTAGAGCTTGTTGCTTAAAACACAGCTACAGTTCTTGGCATTATTTGCATTTAGTTGTTCAAATAGCTGCAAAACCAGCTTTTATTACCACAGTTAGAACCCCAGCTACACTTTTCATTCAGGATCAAAGAGATTATTTTAAAAATCCCAGAAATTTTTAAGGCAATGAGGTACCAGATCATCTGTCTTCTTTAATTCTGATCATTAAGCTTTCAGAGAGTATTTGTCTCTTAGCTTAGCTGTTGTTACAGTGGGGTTTAGTTTGTTTTGTTGTGTTTTTTTGTTGTTGTTGTTTTGGGGTTTTTTTTGTGTTTTTTTGTTTGGTTGGTTTTTTAAAAGGTGACTTTGAGAGCTTCTGTCCATTTAAAAGTTGACAAGTTGATTTTTTTTTTGTCTTTTCCTTTTTTTTGAGAGGCTCAAAACAGGAGCAGAGATAAGGATTCTGATTACTTTTTACTGCCATTGCTGAAAAGGAGAGAATATCCTGGTGTCCCTTTCAGCACAGATTATGCAAATGGTTTAATTCTGAAAGATGAAATCTTAAGAACATCCAGGGACAGATGATCTGTTCTCAATAAAGTCTGTGGGAGTCTTGCCAGTGAAAAAGCACGTAATGTTCTTAGTCCCATTTTTGCTTTCACTGTTTAAATGACTTTGGAATCCATTTTATAAAATGTGCTACATGATGCAGGATCTTTCTGCATCACTCTAATAGACCACTGCCTGCATTAGCTACTTCACTCTGGACTTCATCTTCTCTCACCCCAGTCTGTCAACCTAACATACAGGAGTGCTTGGAAAGAGGGGCTTGGAGTATCAAGAGCAGTACCCTTATGTACTGCTGGTTAAAAGAAAAGCTCCTGGAAATAATTTCAAAAGTTTTTCAACTGCTGTGAACTTTCTCAAGTGTAGGAGACAGGGTTCAGGCTAATAAACTGCCTGGGAAACGTAGAGCTAAGGAAATAATGTTCCAAAAGGTGGTCTAGTACAGAGAACATGATTTGTGCCCAGTGTGATCTGGTGGGTGGTTTGACTTCTGTGTAAGCTAAGCATTAAAACCTTTTTTTGATTATCCAGTTTTTGTAGCCCCCATCCATCTTTTTTAAATTTATTTATTTTATTTCAAGCTATGATAGGACTTCTAAAATAATTCCCCAGACATGCAAAATTTCATCACTAGTAGCTATAGAAGTCATAGAAGTCTTAGATGTCAGAAGTCTTTAGTAGTCATAGAAGACTTTAAGAGCGATGGTCACAAAGTTTTTATGTTCTGCTGTCTAAAATTCTTGTGCTTATTTGCACTGCTTGCAAGAGTAAAGTGGAAGGAAATAAAATCTTCAGCATGGTTATAGGTAGACTAATATTTCTCATGCAGGAAGCCGTAGTATTTCATAAAAGCTTGGTTATAAAAGAGTCTTTCCTCCTTGTGATGTAGCCAAGAGTAGGAAAACTAAAACTGAACACAACTAATTCTAAGTGATGTTCATGTGGCTCTACTTCCCTCTTGAACCTGATTGCTGTTGAATGAAACATAGAAACATAAAAATGTCTGGGTTGGAAGGGACCTCTAAAGTTCATCTAGTCCTACCCCCCTGCTGAGAGCAGGGACATCCTCAACTAGAGCAGGCTGATCAGTGCCTTGTCAAACCCCACCTTGAATGTCTCCAAGGATGGGGCCTCAACCACCTCCCTAGGCAGCCTGTTCCAGTGCTCCACCACTCTTGTGGTAAAGAACTTCCTCCTTGTTTCTAATCTAAATCCACTTCTTTCTAATTTAAACCCATTGCCCCTCATCCTTTCACTGCAGGCCTTTGCAAACAGGCCCTCTCCAGTCTGTTTGTCAGCTCCCTTCAGGTACTGGAAGGTCACTATTAGGTCTCCCTGGAGCCTTCTCCAGGCTGAACAATCCCAGCTCCCTCAGCCTGTCCTTGTAGGAGAGGTGCTCCAGCCCCCTGATCATCCTTATGGCCTCCTCTGGCCCCACTCCATTAGGTCCATGTCCTTTCTGTGCTGAGGGCCCCAGAGCTGGATGCAGCACTCCAGGTGAGGTCTGACCAGAGCAGAGTAGAGCTGCAGAATCCCCTCTCTCAGTCTGCTGGCCACA